>PVJI01013474.1:0-47650 GCA_004026765.1 Micronycteris hirsuta
AGCTTGGGGAAGTTCTCCATCATTATTTGTTCAAATAAGTTTTCAATCTCTTGGTCTTCCTCTTCTCCTTCTGGCAGCCCTATGATCCGTATGTTGGGCCGTTTATAGATGTCCTGGAGGTTTCTGAGCCCCTCCTCCGTTTTTTGAATTCTTGTTTCTTCATTCTTTTCTGGTTGGATGTTTTTTTCTTTCTGCTGGTTCACTCCATTGATTTGAGTCCCAGTTTCCTTCTTATCCCTATTGGTTCCCTGCAGATCTCTCCTCATTTGTTCAAGTAATTGCCTCATTTGTTCAAGTAATTGCAATAATTTTTCATCGAATTCTGTGGCCAACCTGATTACCAGGGTTTTAAACTGTGCATCTGATAGGTTGGCTATCTCTTGGTCAGTTAGTTCTGGAGCTTTGATCTGTTCTTTCATTTGGGCCATTTTTTCCCCCCGGTGCGCCTGTTACTTTAAGGGGCGGACCCTTAGGTGTTCACCAGGGTGGGTTAACTCACGTCACTATTTTGTGATGCTGTTTGTGGGGGCGGGGTAACCCTCGTTGTTGTGTTGTGACGAACCTGTGGGGGCGGGATCTGAGAGCACAATGGCGCCTGCTCCGCTCTCCGCACCCACACCGCTTCCCACAAGCAAGTGGAGCCCCTCTGCGCTGGCTCCGGGGTCGCTCCGGGATCAGTGGATGGCCCGCACAGTTCCAAGCCCTCGTGGGTCTCCCCAACGAACTCTCCTGTGAGGCCAGGAGTTCCTCCCGCCGTCTCACCTCCCACAGGTGTTTTCAATCGGTGGCTTGAGGTTTTATTTCCCCGCTTTGATGGGTTGCGCCCTGCTTTTTCTCTTAGTTTGTCTGCACATGAATTAGGACCTGCCCGGTCCACCAGTCTCGGCCCCGCTGGTTTTGGGTGGGCCGGGCGCTGGCCGCGTTTTGGTCAGGCACACCCGTCTCGGGGTGCTGCAGCGCTGCCGGTCCCACTCCACAAACCGCGGTCTTGCCGTGCGCTCACCACCCAGCTTGCTGCGGAGTGGCCGCGTGCTCTCTCTCCGCCCAGTTCTGCCCCGCTTACCAGACAGGATGTAAGTGTCTTCTTTAACTCCTTGGTTGTCAGACTTCCTCTCAGTTCGATTTTCTGTCAGATATGGCTGGTTTTGTTTAATTAAATTGCTGTTTTTTCCTCATTTGGTTGTGTGCGGAGGTACAGTGTGTCCACCTATGCCGCCATCTTGCCGGAAGTCCTCATCAGATGTTTCTATACCTCCGAATCTTTCTGCCTGATTTTTGAGCCACTTAGGTGGTCATTAGCCAGTCTGCCAAGGTTGAGTAGAGAACAGAGAAATGGTTAAAACCAAATATGCCCATTTCCAAGGTGTGACCACATGGAGAAGAAACACGTTTTTTGAAAAAAAAAGAAATATTCCAGGACGTATATTTCCCCATGGACATTGTCCTCTGAGATGGTCACCTGGAAAAGCGGGGCACTTCCTGCAATGTGCTGTGTTGCTCAACTGTTATCAAACTGTTCTACTGGAATCTGACCCAGAGGTAAATGATGAATCACATACAAACATTAATATTAATTTTATTTTGACATCCCGTATTGGCCTTCCTTTTTTGTGGGGTACCTCCCGAACATCCCCGTTGTCAAGGAATGGTCCTCATCGATAGATGCTGCTGGAGGAGCACACCTAGGGATCCACATTAACACGCATGAGTCTACCTGGACTAATCCAGGTGCTGGCACCAAAGCGGGGCTGCTGGTGAGGCTGGTCCGATCAGTGGCCAGACAGTGGTCCATCAAACCTCTCTCTCCAGAATTTGAACTGAATGACAGAGACAGTGTTTAGAGTAGAAAGCACATGAGGGGTTGGGATTATCATTGCGGGACATAAACAATCAGTGTAGACACAGCAGGAGAATGGGACAAATCTACAGAAAGAAAGCCAGGCAAAAGACCAGGTGGCCCCGGAGAGGGAAAGAAGAGCTGAGAGCAGCGGTAACCTTATCCCCAAGGCCTTCCCAGGTCTAACCTCATTTCCCATGAGGCCCAGCCGCATTTCCACTTTCGTGTCAGCGAGATGCCCTTGTGCCTTCTAATAATCCCCTCAGGCTGACTGCTCATTTCTTCCTGGCAACCACAGAGTCTTGACCAGGATTGAAGTCGAGACAAAAAAAAAGACTGTGATATAAATGAAAAAGAAGATGTGAGTAAAATTAGGTAAGGGGATTGAATGTAGGGGCCAGGAAGAATATCAAAGATCACTCCAAGGTCTTGATCCAGGGAAAGCAGGTATGCTAGAAGCAGAAAGCAGGGACACGAAGGGGAGCTGCTGGTGACAAGCCAGTTGAGTTTGGTGTGTTGAGTTTGAGATGTCAGTGGGTCAGATGCTTGGTGTAGAGGCTTTGGACCATGGAAAGAGAGAGGAGAGATTAAGGAGTCAGCCGCGGAAAGGAGATGTCTGGATCTCTGGGATCAGACTGATCACAGAGGCAAGAGTATAGAATAAGAGTGAGGGAGCAGAGAAAGACATGCATGTTGGCTTGGGTTTGGGTGCCGGGTAACTGGTTAGGGAGGGAAAGGAATTGCAGAATGCTCCCAAGAACTGGCACAGAAATGGTGAAGGTAAATGGAAGCAACAGAACCAGAAGTGGGACTGGGAGAACAGAAAGGATGGAAGCACCTCTGGTGTCCTGGCCCTTGGCAGATGCTCAGTAGATGTCTGGTGAGCTTATCTGAGGAAGACAGTGTATATGGCACAGACGCTTTTGGAGGCACGCATTCTGATATGTTGAAACAATTCTCATCACTAGGGTCATGTCATTATGTTTTAGTAATTCTGCTATGAGATTTAGAGATGGCAGTGGTATAGGGTTATGAAGGAGGGCAAGGAGGATGGAGGAGCTGGGAAGAATTAGAACACAAAGGAAGGAGAAAGGAGATGTGGTTAAGATCATTGCCAAAAATGAAACTTTTGGGGTAACCTATGAATTTCAGTTATTTATAACCATTTTTCAAAGAGTTTGATGATTTTCTGCTGAATGATATATGGGGTTTATTTCTAAAAGAAATTCTTGGGCCCAGGCCCAGACTTTCTGAATCGAAGCTCTGGAGTGGAGGCCCAGAATCTGTGTTTTAAACAAGCTTTCTGGGTGACTCTTGTGGCTGCTAACAGTTGGGAATTTACCTCCTTTACCCTTAGAGAGTTGACAGTACCATTTCACATTTCCTCCTTCTCTGTCAAACATAGGGCGCTCTTAAGAGGGTTCTTTTATCTACCAATTATGAAGAAAATCAATAATTCCAAGCATTCTGCAAATCTTCCATAGCCTCGTAGAGTACTGCATTCTTATAACGAATGAAATCCAGGTGGGATCTCCTTTATAAACACAGGCTAAAGTGGTACTTGGGTTGGTTTCTGCTTCCGTCCAAAAGAGATGTATTGATGGGTCCTACCCCTGCATTGTCCATTGACATTAAGGCAGGTAGGAGAACTGTTCTCCTTCCAGAGGGCAGACAAAGCCTCTCTGCAGGGGTCATAAAAAGCAAATTGACTCCCAATTGCAGAATTTACAGTGTGGCATCAGGTCCATGGTCCTGGGAGGAAGGTGCGCTGCATCACCCTTGTGGTCTATCAAAGTGTACAGTCTGGGCTGTGAAGGTGAGGCATGGCCGCCTCAGTTTTTTCTTGAGGGATAGAAGCTGTTTGGTTCCACCCACAGACATCATGATTGTCATTGAAGAATGTCCAAGTGCCAGTTCGGAGGTTAGTTTTGAACAAAGGGCATCCCTCTCGGACAACATGAAACAAAAACAGACTCTCGTGTCTCTAGTAACGGCATACACACTACATCATTTGAGGACTGGTTTGGTTGCAAGCAACGGAAGAATTCAATGACTCTCAGCTTAGACCACTAGGATGGGCCCAGGGTTGGTTCTGTAGCACAGTGATAACACTGGGGCTCCGGCTCTTTCTATCTCGCTTCTCTGCCATCTTCAGAGTGTCGGCGACTTCGCACCTTCTAATCAAAGGTGGTCTCCCAGCTCCAGGGTCAATTGCCTTGCACACCATGGGATCCCTTGGCAAAAGGGCCTCCTCCTCCTGCACCACCCTCAGTGAGGGAAGAGCTCTTTCCCAGAGGCAGGCCCTAGTCACACATACACTCCCAGACCCATGACTGTGAAGGGGAGCTGGCCATGGACAAAGAGTGATCACTACCATATATAATGACAATGTTAGCAAGGAATGGGGGCTGGCCACTAAAAGGCCATCAAAAAATGTGTTCCACATGGCAAACAATATAAACTAACTCCAGTATCAGAGGACTTTGCTTTCTCCAACCAGAACATTGCACCTGTGGGAAAGTATATGCCAGGGAGCAGCATGAGGTGAAACCAGAACCTTCCCATGAAGCCTTTTTAGAAATATGAGCAGGTGAAGTCAGGACTGCTTGAGTTTGTGACAGAGCCACAAGAGGCTCTTCTCCTTGTCACCTGTGGTTCTTCCACCCTGCCATCACTCTGTGGGACAAGCTGCTTCCTGCTGGGAGGTTGTAGGTAGAGCCTTCCTAATGGACCTTCCTGCATTCAAGGCCTAGTCCTACTCGGTTCAGTCATCATTAAGGAGGCTCTGAGGGGATGACTGCAGACAGCTTGGTATTTAGGCTGGGTGAGGCTTCAGGGGTGGAGGTGGGTCCAAGAAACTCCACATATAAAATAGGATTATGATGGCACAAGAACCTAGGAGCCTAGTTGCAGGGAGGTAAGTGAAGCCTGCAGGCAGGTAGATGGGGGCTGCAGGCAGGTAGCCTAGAGAAAGATCAGGGCAGTGAGGCTAACTTCAAGGTCAAGACAAAACGTTGAGCAGATCACAAGGCCCTTGACTTTGTCCCGTTACATCACATCAAGATTAGAGGCAGAGAGCAGGCCAGCAGTGCTGTGTTGGAGCACGGCTACTCTCCTCCAACGAATGTTCACAGAGCATCTGCCGTTCGTTAGCTAGACTTCCTTAGAAGCTGGGGTTTGAAGAGAAGCTATGAAAGAGAGAAGTTGATTACATATGAAGATATTCAGTGTCTTTTAATGACTTTAAGATTCTCTCTCCTCTCTTTTTATCTCTGTGTATCCCTTTCTCACTAGCTGAGGGCTCAGTCTGTGCCAGAGGCTTCATATATATCATCCCATTAAAGTCTCCGAACCACCCTCTGAAGTAGGGATTGTTATTTTGCTTTAAAGCTGAGAAAATCGAGGCCCAGAGAGGTGACAGGACTCACCTATGGTCCCACATCTAGGTTCAAATGACAAAACTGGTGCATTTTGCCATGCCTACTCTTTTATTTTTCTGCCTTTTTCAATATTTTATAATATTTATTTCTAATCAAGTAATAAAAGTATTTTAAAACTCCAGTAGTTCTAAACTTTATGGAAAGCAGTGTTCTCTTCATACTTTCTCCCAATTCTTCCTGCTTCCCAGAAGCAAGCACTTTCAAACTGTGGCTAGTTCAGTTCTAAATAACAGGCTAATGGTGCCATTTTTGATGTGTTCATTTTAGATATAATTTATTGTTTTCAGTCATGAAATTTTAGCTCTCTGTGCTGGACACTATCTCTCTGCCTCTTCTAGATGTTCTCCTCTTACCCTGGATGTTCCCCAGGGAGGCTGACCTTTGTGGATGCAGTTGAGTCTAGTTAATGGAGGCATCAGCAGGAAATTGGATTAGAAGGGAGACCAGGGGGGTGGGGTGTTTATTCTCCTGGGTAAGACCCTCCTCCTCCTCTGGCAGACAGCTCTATCTTTATAGCTGCTCTCTGAAGTTCTGATAATCTCCTCCCCTTACCCTTGAGCTCTCAGGCCTGGAGGTGGCAATGACTCCCTGCTATTGTTAGCACGTGGTATCTCGGTATCTGTGTTTTCCTAAACTCTGTCCACACGTTTGTAAATAGTTCCTGTATTACAGTTTGATACCATTTACCTCTACCCCATCACCATACAATATGTTATTTATATCATTAGTTAGTACAATGCCTATAATTTAAACTATATAAATATCGCTATAGAAAAATTCCCCCAAGTAGGAAATTATGATTACATTTTCTTTACTGAAAAAAAATTTTTGTTTTTGCTGCATTTAACTGCCTACTTTAAAAAAGTGCCTTAGTTTTCTATATATCTACCTTTAACTCTCCACGTGTTTCATCAGATCTCTTAGGTGCCTTTAAATGTCGCTTTCCAAAGTCTCAAACATTACCAGTTCTCTGTGTCATTTTCTCGACGCTATGAATTCTGAAATTAAAATCATAACTAACAAACTAACAAAGTGATCAAAATGGGAGTTTAATTCCCCAGGATCCCTTCATTGATCTTAAAGGTTTTACTTTCCTTGGCAAATATTGTGACCACTTACAGATCCTAAATATTTTACTGTATAAATACTATGATGTCTTTCAGATGTGTCTTACCATCACTGCTTTCAAATAGCATGTTTTAAGTTTTCTGACTTTTAGTTAGTTATAGGGTCTGCCTTCTCTTTGCCTGCTGAGGATCACAGGGTTTCATCTTCACTGCCCAGCAATTTTTAGGTGCACTTGTTTATAAAAGAAGGCAGATTTTATTTGTTCAAGAACTGGTGTGCAAGAGTCCCCATGGTTAACACATCCTTCTTGTAATGTAGTTCTTATAAACATAAGATATCTATTTTAAAATTATGAAACTGTGTTTTTATTCTTCACAATCTTTTCCTAGAGATTCTTTCCAGGAACCCCCTATAGCTGGCTAACATGCTGCGATTTCTGTTCAGCATCATCTGGTACTTTTCTTTGCCTGGCCCCTGTGCTGGATTTCCTACTTCCTGAACTTTATACCTATTTCTTTAGTTACTCTCTTGTTTTGCTGGAACATACCCTTTAGCAGCTTCAAAAGAAAGAATAAATGAAAGATAAATTTTCTTGTGTTCTTACGTGTCTAAAAAATATAGTTGTTCTACCCTTTACTTGATTTATACTTAGACAAGTGTACAATTTTAGGTTGCAAATTAGTTACCTTCAGAAATGTGAAAGTGTTGCTCCGTGGGCCCCTAGTGTCCAGTGCTGCTAGAGAGAAGTCTAAAGTCATTTAATCCCCACTCTTTCATTTGTGATATGTTTCCCTTCAGAATTTTCTTTCTTAACCCTGGTATTCTGAAATTTTATGACACATGACTTTGGTTTGGGTCTTTTTAAGTTTATTGTGCTGGCCATTCAGTGATCTTTTTCAATTTGGAGAATCTCAGATTTCGGTATGGAAACTTTTAGTTATTGTCTTGTAAAGCCATACATGCATGCCTATTTTTTTCTTTATGTACAGTCTGAGGAATTCCTACAATTTGATTTGAAACTTGTCAGTTGAGTTCTTATTGCTCTTTTTTTAAATTACTCCTTCTCTCTCTGTTTTCTGGGAGATTTCTTTGGCTTTATTTTCTCATTATTTACTAAAAATTTAATGATCAAATTTCTTGTTTTCTGATTGTTTCATTTAAAAAGCATTTTGTTCTGGTTATACATTCAACATCTCTCTTTTTCTAAGGAGAGTATCAGTTTTTAATTGAAAAATTAAAATTTTTTTATTTTAAAAGTTTTCTTCTAAGTTTCTATTTTTGGTGTGTCTGTATTAGTTTCCCAAGTCTTGGAGGCTTATTTCAAATGTCTGGAGACTCTTAGCTGATTGGGAACTCTATGTTTTCAAGGTTGGGCTTTTTAGCCGGTGGGCATCAAACTAGGGTTAGTGGTGAGTTGGATGTCTTTATTGGATACTCCCATATTTTAGTATCTAAAGGCTTCTCTTTTCTAGGGCCATCTAGTTAATCCAGAAAATAAATGTCCATATTTTTACCCAGTGGTAAAATGTTTGCATTGGTGACAGAGCCTGTCCTGCATGTCTCAATCTTTTCTGTGTGTACTTACCCCAATCCCTCATTTTCACTGCCTCCCTGCCTCCCACTGTGTCTGATGTCCCCAAGTCTGGAGGATCCCAGGGTAATTTTCCCTAGAGCATAATCTCCAGTTCCTGGCTGGGTATGGGTGAAAGTGCAGTAGTGTGTGTGAGGTTGGGTAGGGGAGTTGATAGCAAAAAGAGGTCAGAAAGGGCACATGGAGATCCAATTAGCTCGTAACCACACTTTCCGTCTGCTCCCCTGTGTCAGGCCCTGGACTCATGCTTATCTTTCTGGGTGTCTGGTGCCTTACAGGTTGAAAGCTGTGTGGGTTCTGGAGGAGAGCTGACCCCAGCTTGTTCCCTTGGCAGGCACCCTAGCCTGCAGCTTACTGCTAAACCTTTACCTTTTTAAAAAAAATCTGTTTTCATCTTTCAAAAAAAAATGTTAAAATGCTTCTCTTACTGAAGTCTCCTCCTGATCTCTTAATTCCTCCCCTGTTATTTGAAGTCTCTGGAGATCAGAGGTTTATTTAGATGTCCCATAGGCCACATTTTGAACCATTAGGTAGTCCTGCCTTCTGGGAGAATACTTCAGTATCTGCTTTGAGGCTTTTTCCTCCAATAGTAATAATGAAATGATTTCCATCTTTTGGCCGACCACAGCAGGTGACAAGGGCTCTCTCCTTGATCAAAGTTTAATCAGGCTCCTCTGAGCCTTATTGTCACCTAGGCCTTGATCTCAGCCTGCCTGGGCCAGTCTCAGCAACCATCCTGGTAAGTCGGTTTAGTGAGAATCCCCCACCCTGATATCTGGTTAGGTTCCTCATCCCCCACCCTTGATGTATATGGCCTTGGCTTGCTTTCAGCAAGAATCCTGTTAGGTCAAGTTAGCAAGAATTCCCTACCCTCAGTGTTCCTTTAGTGATTTGCCATTTACTGACCCCCTTACTCTGCTTCTTGGCTATAAATCCTCACTTATCCTTGTACTCAAAGTTGAGCTCCATTTTTCTTATCTAATAAAATTCCCTACTGCGATAGTCTTGAATAGAGTCTCCCTTACTATTTTAACAAGTGCCAGAATAATTGTTTTCTTCAACACTGGCAATTTGGAAACAGTGTTCAATCAGTGACCTAAGTAGCACAGGAGGTGATTTTCTATGGCATGCTTTTCCATTTGTGAGCTACACCCCATTAGTACAGTGCAATCATTTACTAAGTCACAACGAACATTAAAAAAAAAAAAAGAAATCAAGTAGAGTTAGAAAACATCATTATGCATTGCTGTAGTTGGGAGAAGTGTTGACTCATGAAGATATTTTTTCTTTTTTTTTTCAGTTTATGTGGCTGTGTGCTGGGTCAAAGTATAAATATATTTCTTACCATGAAAACTGGTAAAATCTGAAAGCCAGTGGTCTGGGCAGTGGATTGGACCTTCTGTTTTGTTTTTCTAAGAATAGTTCTATTAGTAGGTCTGACACTCTCATCTGTTTTAGAGGGGATGGACTTGGTTGAATATGTTCTCAGCCACTGAGTAATACATAAATTTCTCAGTCTTTCTTTACTGCTACAGCTGTTTTCAGTATTCTCCTTTGGTTAAAGCATTTTCTTAACTTTGTCATGATTAAAAAAGCCAGGACACATAGGAAGATTTCACTTCTAAAGTTGATGAGTAGATAATGGGGAAGCGTATGCGTCACTGTCAAGGACTAACAAAGAAATCAAAAGCAACAAGCAAACTGGCCCACACATTTCTGTTTGGGTGAAACTAGCCTTTATGAATAACTTACATTTTAAGTTATAAACTCTTGGGAACCTAAGGAAGGAGTACCTGATTCTACTTTTTAATTACTTCTCAGTGGGTGGTAGGAATCGTGCAATAAAAGGTTAAGGTCAAGACTGAAGGCTTATGATCACGATATAAGTAAAACTAATTCTGTAAGTGATTGTGAAGATTGGTAGGAACGCTGTGGACCACTGGAGGCTCCTGTGGCCAGCATGTCTGCCCATTCCTGCTGTACCATTGGTGGCTGGGATTTAGACTGGTCCACACCCCAAGCTCTTCGTTAGTGTGTGTGGAAAGAGAGTTCAACGACTGAATTACTCTGGAGCTTTAGGAGGATGTAAACGTGGGAGGTGGGTCAATTAAAGCTCAGGTGAGCCCTGTCTGGCAAGTTAGCAAACCTTAGGGTCTCTTTGGGAGCCCTGAGACAGGGGTTTATGGTTGGTGAGGAACTGACGATTCATGATGAGCTTGGTAGTAGTTGATTTTACTGCTGAGTAGGAGAGCTTATTTTCTTGGGATTTGTTTGAACTTCAGCCTTTTGCTTGTTGGTAACTAGTCATTTGGTTAGTGTATATAAATAAAGAATAATATCTTGAAGCAGACTTGCTTCATCTATGACAAAAAACAAAACAAAACAAAACCCAAACATACTAAGCCTGCAACTATAACCTAGAACACTTAAAAAAAAACAACACCTGAACAAACCAATAAAATAATCCAGTACATGCAACAGACAAATTTGAGTGAGAATTGGACAAGAGGAGTTATTTCTAACATAAGAATGCTCCCTGCTTTCTAACTAGCCATCAAATGCCTTTTCCTTCTTTCCATTCCTTCAAATGAATTAAATTTGGATTCATAAGGCAAACCATATGATAACTTTATTTTAAGTTCTTTTAATTTGTTAAAATTATTTGAAAGTGACTTTAAAAAGCTAACTACCGGGGAACCTTTTATTGAGTAGGAGGCCGTCTTGCTCTGTGGTTTAAATGTCTATATTCTTTTTAAAATTGTGATTTAATTATTTATTTTTGGTATTTGTTTTGCAGCCTCCTGCAGTAGGAAGTCCCTCTCCCGCAGAGCATTCCAGGAGAAGCAGAGGAGGATCTACCTGCTCTGAGACTAACTGGGATGGCTCAGGAGGCACGCCATGACGGTCACAATAGCAATAGTAACAATACAGTTCTGATTTTTCTCTCAGGCACAGTGTCAACATTTTACCTAGATTGTTTAATGTCATCCACACAACAGCCACGTGAAATGGGTGTTTTAATTGTCCCCATTTTACAGACGAGGAAATGGAAGTATGGTGAGGTTAAACCACATGACTAGGTCAACACTAGTGTTAAATCCCAACAGCCTGATCTGGTGTCCTGGCTCTGAGCCACCTTGCAGTGTGCCCCCTCCTGGAAGTTCTTTTTTGTATTTTAATATATTTTATTGATTATGCTCTTACAGTTGTCCCATTTTTTTTCTCCCCTTTATTTCCCTTCAAGCTGCATCACCACCTCCACCAGCATTCCCTCACAATTTAGTTCATGCCCATGGGTTGTACATATAAGTTCTTTGGCTTCTCCATTTCCTACAATATTCTGAACCTCCCCCTGTCTATTTGGTACCTACCAGTTATGCTTCCTATTCCCTATACTTTCCCCCCCATTCTTTCCCCTTCCCACTGATAACCCTCCATGTGATCTCCATTTCTGTGATTCTGTTCCTGTTCTAGTTGTTTGCTTAGTTTGTTTTTGTTTTTTTTAGGTTCAGTTGTTGATAGCTGTGAGTTTGTTGTCATTTTACTGTTCATATTTTTGATCATCTTCTTTTTCTTACGTAAGTCCCTGTAACATTTTATATAATAAGAGCTTGACCCCTTTAACTTGATCTTATCTGGGAAGCACTTTATCTGCCCTTCCATTCTAAATGATAGCCTTGCTGGAGAGAGTCTTCTTGGATATAGGTCCTTGCCTTTCATGACTTCGGATACTTCTTTCCAGCCCCTTCTTACCTGCAAAGTTTCTTTTGAGAAATCAACTGAGAGTCTTATAGGGATTCCTTGGTAGGCAACTGTATCCTTTTTTCTTGCTGCTTTTAAGATTCTCTCCTTATCTTTAATCTTGGGTAATGTAATTATGATGTGCCTTGGTTGCGCTTCCTGGGGTCCAACTTCTTTGGGATTTTCTGAGCTTCCTGGACTTCCTGGAAGTCTATATCCTTTGCCAGATTGGGGAAGTTCTCCTTCATTATTTTTTCAAATAAGTTTTCAATTTCTTGCTCTTCCTCTTTTCCTTCTGGAACCCCTATGATTTGGGTGTTGGAACATTTAAAGTTGTCACAGAAGTTCCTAAGCCTCTCCTCATTTTTTTGAGTTCTTGTTTCTTCATTTTGTTTTGGTTGGATGTTTATTTCTTCCTTCTGCTCCAAATCATTGATTTGAGTCCTGTTGATTTGAGTTTACTGTTGGTTCCCTGTATATTTTTCTTTATTTAACTTTGCATAGCCTTCACTTTTTGCTCTATTTTGTTACCATACTCAACCATTTCTGTGAGCATCCTGATTACCAGTGTTTTGAACTCTGCATCTGATAGGTTGGCTATCTCTTCATTGCTTAGTTCTATTTTTGGAGCTTTGATCTGTTTCATTTAGGCCATATTTTTTTGTCTCCACATGCCTGTTATGTAGTAAGGGGTAGAGCCTTAGGTATTCTCCAGAGCAAGGCAACCCATTGTGGTGCTGTATGTGGGGGAGGGGCCAGAGACTAAACAATGTCTCTTGCTCAGCTCTTGGCTGGCTTTCAGTCCCTTCCCCTGTTACTCACAAGCAAATTGGGCTCTTCTGGGGCTGATTCCTGGGTGGGTGGTTTTGTTTACATTCTGGGACCCTGTAAGTCTCTCAACTAACTCTCCTGTGAGGCTAGGAGTTTCTCCCACTGCCGCAACCCCCACAGGTTTTTATAGTCAGTGGTTTTTAAGGCTTTATTTCCCCCATACTGGAACCCTGGGTTGCGCAGTCTGTTTGCTCCCCAGTTGTTCCTCTCAGTTTGTGCTCACACAAATATGGGACTTTCTGGTCAGGCAGCTGCTGCCTTGGCCACTGCCTACTCCCCCCACCCCACCCTCCAGCCGCTGCCTTGGCTCTGCCCCTCTCCTCACAGGCTGCCTGTCTCTGCCCCTCCTACCAGTCTGGATAAATGTTTCTTATTTAACTCCTTGGTTGTTGGACTTCCATATAGTTCAATTTTCTGGCAGTTATGGTTATTTTTTGTTTTTAAATTTGTTGTTGTCCTTTTGGTTGTGTAAGGAGGCAAAGTGTATCTACCTACACCTTCATCCAGGCCAGAAGTTCTGGAAGTTCTTATTGATCCATTATAAGCTGGTACTCAGGGGTGTCTTTATGCCAAAGGTATAAACAAATAAAGGCATATATAGTCTTTTTTTTTAACCTTCAATGTAAGCAGTATAAGAAGGGAAAAAAGATTTAGATAAAACAGTAATTGTTTAATAGCTCAAGTTTAGAAAGATATTATTAGGTTGAACATGAGATTTTGCATTTTTTAAAATCTTGGCTTAAATGGCTTGCAATTTCTAACAGACTTTGAGCATTTACATCGTTTGTGTTAACATTTATAATTCTTGTGGTTGTGTGGTAGACATATTTGCCCTGGGTATTGAGAATATCTTATTAGGCTGAACTGTATGACGTCACATGTACCCACACTTCTCCTGATGATAAGGATGGTGCTGGGGTAGAACTAAGTGAAAGCCATCAGACAATGGCCAACATCACTGCCTTGGCGAGTGCTCTCAGTCTGGCAAAATTCTCAGGCTGTTGTCTTTCTAACTATTTTTTACCATATCTTTAACAAGCAGTATCTTTAGTTCATGCTCCTATGTTTTGTGGTCCGAGGTACTAATGTGACTGTTCTTTAGACAGTCGCTGTTGTGTTTACAGGCAAAGAAAAAGGGAAAAGACCTTTTTTTATGTAAGAGTCTTTCAAGGCAAGTAGGAAAAAATCCCCTGTAAAGTTGTGCTTAATGTTGGGAACCTTAAACTTCACCAGAATGAAGGGGCACTTTTACACAAGCAGTTCTGTTTCAGAAGCCAGGATAGGACATCCATGTCTCACATGTCATGTGATAAAAAACAATTAGATGTCATGTATGATAGGAAATAATGCAGGTTTGCTTTTTATTTAATGATAAAAGGGAAGGGTAAAAGAGGAGATAGTTGAAGGAACAAGAATAGAAACTTCAAATAGAATTTTCTAACCCTAACATAAAGAAATTCTCTCTAGATCTAAACTTTTTAAAAGACAGAATGATGCAGCTTTCCTTCATTATCAGAAATAATACTATTAGTTATGTTAGAAAAAAGATCACACAATTTAAACATGCATCAGAATCATTAAGCTGACATTCTCCCCCCTGAATTTTATTTTTAGGTCAGAATTTGCATCCAGTACCTAAAGCGCTCCACTGCTGATATGGATTGTGTGCCTGGCAATAAATTTCTTACAAGATGAGTTTTTGCCAGCCTCCTTTGGAATTGTTAAGATGTTTTGTTTAGCTGGGTGTTTTGAGCCACTGTAAAGTCAAGTCTCTGGGAAATTTGCAGTCATTTCTGAGGTAGGAAAATGTAAGACTTGTGTGAAATTACTTTGTTGGTAATGGTTAGCGTTACAGAACAGACCCAGGAGGTGGGGGGCAAATGATATACTGTTACCGAATGGACCCCACCTTGTGCTGCGGGGGCCCTTCCACCCCATACTAGGTTTACCTTGCCTGCCACCAGGGAAAGATGTCTCTCAATGCCAGAGGTTGGTGAAAAGGAAAGGGATTATTTATTTAAAAAGTTATACAGACTTAGAGTAATGACTTAATGTCTTCATTGAGATCCCAAAGTCCTTTAGAATACCCACAAATGCACAATCCTTCCTTCCCCCTCTGCCCAGTCCGGTGTACCGTATCTCAGAAAAAGAAATAGAAATCTGTGGTTCTTCTCTGCCTAAGCCATGTGGTCCCAAAAAGATGCCACTAGGCTGCTGCGCCTGGGTTTAAATCCCAACGCCAGTCTTCCTCTGCTGCACCATTTCCGACTCCTCCCACAATTGGCCACAGCTGCCAGCATTCCCGTATTTTCCAGCTTTTCTGGGCTGCCATAGTAAGTCCGGGCATGTGTGGCCCTGTGGTGTGGAACCAATCATCTCCAGGCTCTTACGCAGGCTCTGTAACCAGGGGGAGTTACCTCCCAGTTACATCTTGGGTGGAAGTCACTTCCATCCCCCTGGCTCAAAGCATGGCCACAGCTATTTAACATATCCATGAAACCAGTTAAAGGTTATAGATATGTTAAATGACCATTCTAGAGGTTATCTGCAAAACTTGCTCTTCAAAACTCTCAATGGTCCTGCTCCATGCATCCCATCCCCCAGCTCAGACTTGTGGGGGTGAGGACATCTTATATATATATATATTTTTTTTTCTAATATCTCCTGGACACTGAGTTCTGGACCCCATTACAAATCCCTATTTGGGCCCCTCCCCCTTGGCTGCATTCTGTTACAGTAGCATAGAAGACATCACACAAAAGATGGTAGGGACCCAGGAGACTAGAAGGTACAGTTGGGGTAAAATTACTGAGAAGAGACACTATAGTCTTTTATATAAAAAGCATCTGAGGAATTTGTCTATCCATCACTTCTCTAGCATCTGCTGTCTGGAGTAGCAATTCCAAATTCCCAATCTGTCAGGAGCAGAGCACCCTGTTGCTGTTTGCTGGATAATATAATTCCTTTCTTTTCCTCTACTTAAAAAATCACGCATACTTTAAAATAAAGTTAAAGTGAATTTAAATTTACATAGTTTTAAAATACATTAAAAAAATCTATTAAAAAATTCTCCTTGAAATAATTACAGTCCTCTCCAGGGAGTCATGAAACCGTAACTTGTCTAGAGCAGCATGCATTTAGACTTTCATAATTACCTGGTGAGTCAGCACTGGCTGACTTCCCAGGAGCCGGTTCCCACCGTGGGGAATAATTTTCCACTCCTCGGGGAGTCCCCCGGGAGACACCTTCTCTGATTCCTCAAGTTGGAGAAGTGGCCTGCACTGCCACCTCCCTCACAGCCCTTTGCCCATGTTGTGTCTCAGGCCCTGCTGCGGGCTGGAGAGTTGCTGTATTGCTTCCCTCTCCTATGAGATCTTAAACTCTTTGACAAAGGGTGGTTCTATGCTGGCTTCTTATGTTTATCGAAGAAAATTTTAATTTCTATTTTTGGAGTTACAGTTCTTGTCATAACTAGAATAAGAATGAAAAAGAATCAGAACACGTTTTTCAGTATTGGGTGTCTTAAAAAAGTCAAGTGTTTGAGATAAGCAGAGGTATTTAACGAATAGATGTGAAATAGTCTTTGATGCAGGCATTCACTGAAACTCTTCATTAGAGACAGACTTAATTTCAGACAGAAAATTAGCAGTTTACTTAATACAATGCATATATTCCACAGGTCAGTATAGTGACTACTTGTTTTTTTCAAAGAAACAAAGAAACCTGTTTTTGGACAGTGCAGCAAGTGCTATTTGGAAAGAAATCAAGATTTGGAACTAAGAGTGCTGGATAAATGGCTATTGTTGAGTGTGTTCTATAAACCAGCCCTGCATAAAGAGGTCCTGAGCTGCCACTACCTCTTCCTGGTGGTATGGAGATCCATGGCACAAATACCTGATTTGGGGCATGGTTGCATACACCCTCCTGATTTATTAACTCTGTCTTGGCTAAAGTTGGGGATGAAGTTCAGAACAAAATGTAGATGCTTAGACTCAATGAAATGCATTCATTTCTTACTAAAGCGACAGCATCTTGCTTATGGCTCTCTTTGCTCATTGCTTCGTGATAGCAATCCCTTAAAGGGCTTGTGATTCTGGAAACAGTTGAATGTAAATTGGGAAGGGCCTTGGCAAAGCTTTTGAAGTTGTTTGCCACATTTCCAGCTTTCTAGTCCGTATTTACTTTGTTCTCTATTTCTTCCCTCCACACTCCTTTTTCTTCTTCCCAGTCATCCTTTAGGCATTTTATAATTGATCTACTATTAATGTAATAGTTGTTATCAGCAAGGATCATCCATAGATGGTACACCCTTGGATGGAAGGTTGTTAGGAGATAGGATATTCACACATGCCAATATATCACTCCAGAGTTACCCACTAATTGTGTGGAGGAAAGGCACTTTTACAATGGAGAGGTCTGGCGGTTACTACTCTACTCAAGTGGTCAAGTTTGAGTGAGTACTTGTGGAGAGGCAACCCCTGATAGGACGCAAAACAAACTGTATCCTGTCACCTGTGAAGTGTCCTTGCTGAAATCGAATCAAGCCTCTAGACCCATCCTTCATCGACAGGAAATACAGGGGATAGACTTGGAACAAATTAAAGAGCAGCATGACGAAACAATCAGCCAAACCAGATTACGGGTAATTTTACGGAACTGTCCTGGACTCTTAAAAAAATCAATACCGTGAATAAAAAATGGGGCAATTGTTCTAGATTAATGGATTAAGAGTCTAAAGAGACATAATCAAATATGATGGGTTTACTTTGATCAGATCCTGGTTCAAAACAACAACAAAACCAAAGAACTTAATAAAGAAAACAAAAAATCTCAGCTATCCTAAGAGGCACTGGGGGAACAATTGGGGAAATTTGAATATGGACTGGGTATTAGATGACAGTAGGGAATTATTGTTAATCTCCTAGATGCAATGCTTACACTGTGGCTTTTTTAGAAGAATGCCTTCATTCTTAGGAGCTGCACACCAAAGTGTTTAGGGGTGAAAGGTCACGATGCCTAAACCCTACATTCAAATGGTTCCGAGAAAGCCTGTGATTTGGCTGAATATTAACAGCTGTTGAGTCTAGTTGGCTAGTATGAGTACACAATGAACTATCCCTGCAATGTTTATGGTTGTTTCAATGAAAAAATAAAGTGGGAAAAAAATAAAAATAAAGTGACAAGCTGCTTGGTGGGGCTGGGGAAGGAGATGTTTTTCTAGTCTGTGTTAATTACAGTCGGCCTTGAGAAAAGATGTGGGTTAATCACCTTTAGAACCTGGGATGAAGGGAGGGGGAAGGATTTCCCTCAGGGGCTACTTTCTTCTTGTTGAGTGAATTGTTCTTTTTCCTATCTTTTTCCTGGCATTTTCCATTCCCTTCTTGCTCAGAGCAGTCTTCCTGAACTAGCCACAAGGAATCTGAGTGGCCTAAATTGTACGATTCTCTTCTTAGCTGGGTTAACTTGGTCCCTTTTAACCTTCAACTTCGCTGTCTCCCAGGATTCTTTTTATGCATGGCTCAGAGCAAAACCATTTTCTTCACGGGACTTCTGGGAGCCACAGGGTTTCATCCAAGTTCTCTTTCTTCTCAGTCACTTCTTACTCATTCTGAATGTACTTGCAGAGGTATTTGCGTTTTCACTAAACCTACCAGAGGGGATTTTATTTCTACAAGAGAAGAGGCCCTGAGTGGGTCATGAACAGTTATGGGTGTGTATTTGGTGATGATGGTGATAGTGACTGAGGGGATCCATTGGCCACCTTGTGTACTTCTTTGTATCAAAGTCAGTGTTTGTTGCGAGAATGAATCTCTGGTAAGTGTTAAGTGTGGACTGCTCCATCTTGCAGTTAGCACGCATGGACCACTGTATCCATGTCTACAGTCCTAGGTGCCCAGAACTCTTCTAGCAGGACTGTGATTTGAGTACAGGACCAAGTATGTCTGAACCCTGGGATCTAGGTAACCTAGTCTGACCCAGTAGCCCATTACATGTCTTTTAGGATTGCAGAATTATTGTTTGGTTCCAAGAATGAAATAACAAACACAAAACTGGCAACTCCAAGGTAGAAAAGACAGACCCTGCCAACATATTTGATTGCCCACCCACACCAGTGAAGCTGACCTTCAGGCAGTTGGGCAAACCCTGCGGAATCTTGTGAAACAGGTCAAGGGGTTGCCTCTGTTTTCCATGAAGAGGAAGCGTGCAAGAGCAAGGTGAAAGTCAGCCAGCCCAAAGCATTGCGTCGTGAGATTTTTGGTGTCCAGCTCATTTTATTTTTTGTTCTTTCTTGTGAATGACTCCGCTCTTCTGCTCTTGTTCCAGCGCCTTTGTCATGCTCAACACGTGCAGCTTCCAATTTGCTCTGTTTTAGGGGCTTAGAAATATGCGATGGGAACTTCAGGATTAAAATGCCAAAGCAAACCCCCTACATTTATAATTCTTCCCCCACACTTACTAAATAAAAAAATAAATATTGACCTACTAGAGATAATCAGAGAGGGAGAGAGAAATTTTAAAAAGATCACATAAAAGAAACAGCAGTCAGAAAGGCTTTTCAATAGTATTATTCCAATTCCATCCTAAAATTCTATGCTCAAACTCTTTTTTTTTTAAAAGATTTTATTTATTTATTTTCAGAGAGAGGGGGAGGGAGGGAGAAAGAGAGGGAGAGAAAGAGCAATGTATGGTTGCCTCTCACATGGACCTCACTGGGGACCTGGCCTGCAACCCAGGCATGTGCCCTGACTGGGAATCGATCTGGGACCCTTTGGTTCCCAGCCCGCGCTCAATCCACTGAGCTACACCAGCCAGGGCTCAAACTCTTAACTGAATGTGTAGGAGAATAATCAAAACATTTTCTAGAGATATAAGACTCAAAACATTTACCTCTTATACTACTCAGGAAGACACTGGAGGATCAGTGTCTGCAAAACAAGGCAGCAAACCCAGAAAGAAGGCCCAGAATGCTGGGAAAGGGGGAGTGAACGCATGGAAAAGACAGAAGGAATTTTCGTGACAATGACGACAGAGATTGTGGGAAGACAGCTGCGCAATAGGCAAAAGGGCAGCTTTGCTTTGGGCCGTGCTTTGTTGTCAAAAGCCTCCAGAAGAGTTCAAGATCATGAGGCTGATATAATGACTGATAGTATGAAAGCACTGAGAACTTTAGCTAGTTGGTTGAGAGTTTGGGATAGAATTGGTGGTAAATACATACAAAACTATGCACTCTCTCTCTCTCTCATCTCCACCCCTTCCCTTAGTGTCTGTTCCTTTTAAGATGAATATTATGCAATTGATTAGGGACAGCGTAGCAGCTTACAACCATTGCACGGAGAAAGAACCAGTTATGTACCAAGTTCTGTGAACTTGGGTAAGCTACTTAACTTCTTTGCACCTCGGTGTCCTTGTTAGTTCAGAGAGTTAGAGTTGCTGTTGCCAGGGTTAAACGTGATATTTTACATGAAACTGAATGCCCATCACATTATTAAAAGTAATAACACATAAGGCAAAGCAGTTATAGATTTGATGGCATAATTGCCAGCAGATATAGATATTTTCAATATTTTTTTCATCTTTATGAGACAAAGTAAGATTCTAATCATCTATCTTGGCATATTGCTGTTCAGTGATGTGATTGGGTGTAGTTTAATTGTTTTAATTAAGTTTAAGTTTAATTAAGGATAAGATTTCAAAACCTAGAAGTGCATGGGCTCTTTAATTAATTTCCAAAAACATTTACTGAGAGCTTTCTTTATTTCAGGTGCTTTGACAAATTCCAGTAAGAGACATTTTTTTTTCTTTAAGAGGAACTCAAAGTTTAATAAAAAAAAACTCCTTATAAAGAGACACACAGACTAATATTATGGTAAGAAGAATTTTTTAAAAAGAGGAAGACTTTTAAACAGTGCATTTCTATAAATTCTGGACCATGCTCCCAGAAATTGTCAGAACTTGCTTTGAAATTTTTCCTCAGAATAGGATATATAGTTATCTATTAACAAAGAATTAGAGGAATGCTTTACATGGTCCTATACTTCCTTCACAGAATTTTAGAGTCTGAATATTTAAAATTATAGCAGGGAAAGTGCCAAGCAAACAGCAGGTGCTCAACAAATTCTTAGAATAAGTAAACAGGAAGAAGAGTTGGAATTCATTTTATTTCCCAATCAGGAGGGAGAGCCCCTTATCGGGAAAGGACGGAGAGGTGACTACCTCAAGGCCACGCTAAGAGCGGACAGAAATCATTGGCATATAATAGGACAGAGATTAAAAACCGCTCAGATTTACCTTGGAAAGAGAGGGAAAGATCTTAGCATTCTCTTTCCTATGGTGGTGGCTGGTGGGGAGAAACACCCTGAATCGAGTATTGAACCTGAGACATGTGAATCCTTTCATCCATTAACAGATACTTACGGACTGCCTACTACACGACAGGAACTGTCCTTGTTGTTTGTGCTATTTCCACAGCAAAGTAGATCAAGAGCCCTGCTCTCACGTAGCTTCAGTCTAACAGAGGTGGCGGCAGAGGGAATTGGGAAAGTTAATAGACAATAAATGTAATCGATAAGTATATCACAGTGCATGCTATAGTATGGTAGGAGGTGACGTGAGCAGGCACGGTGGGTGCTCTGCCCAGACCCTCCTCGGAGCTCAGGCACAGCCAGCCCAGCAGCTGCTGGGATCATCAGCTGCTGATAGCTCAGATGTGCACCCTTCCCCCGGAATCACCCTCAGCCTCTGAGAACTGCCTCTTCTAGGGTTCTGTCTCTCTCAGTGTGCAGCTAATGACAAATGCGTGGTGTCCCTGTGGATACAGAGGCCCAGCCTCTTCCTCTATCTGGGACACTTTGAAGGTCATCGCTGCTCCACAGCTGCCTGAAGGGCTGGCCGAGGCCTCAGTGGCATCCACGTGTGCAACAGCTTTTCTCTCTGCCCAGTCCTGCCTTTCCACTTCCTCAGAGGGGTGTGTTCCATGAACGCTCTCCAAGAACCTCCTGCATGGCACTTTCTCAGAGTCTTGTTCCAGGAAACACAATCTAAGGCAGCCTGGGAAGAAGTTCAGGAGTGGGAGGACAAAGCATTGCAATCTTAAAAAGCATGGCCATTGCAAATCCCATTGGGAAGGTGCCGTTGGAACCAAGTTTGAAGTTATGAGAGGATTTTTCAATGAATGAAAACATAACAATAAATAAAAATTCCGTGTCCTTTCCCGGCAGCCCTAGGAACAAGGGCTTGGGGCCTCCAGGGAGAGAAGGTATAGGACAATGGAACCTGAGAGAGATAAGGACCCCAGCAACCCAGGAAGAGGCCTGGCCCTAGTGACAGGAAATGGGCAATGGCTTGTAGGAACCAGAGGTCTGAGAGCCAACGCTGGGTTCCTTCCTGTGGTCTCACACGCTGGGAACACAGATGCTTCCCAGGATCCTAAATCTTGGGTTAGAGTGCTGGTTTTGTGCAGTTCCATGACATGGTGTCTCGAATGTATTTATTTGACTGTTAAAGAGAAACCCCAAAAGCCTGTAAAACCTGGGGACATTTAGGCTACGAGAAAAGCATGTTCTTTTAGAAATGTTATATATTCAAAGATATTTCTAGAAATAGTAATGAGTAAAATAAAAATATTTTAAAGTAATGGCAATGACAATGAATAAGACTTTTCAGGAGAATTGTAAATAGCAGTGGAGAAATACTGTAAAACCTTCCAACCTTTCACTTCGACATTCAAACTCATCCTGACGAAAGCTCTTCATTACTGAAAAATTAGTGCATGTGAGCTGGATTTTACTCCATGTATCTCACACAAGACTCCTTTCATTACACCTGCTAGTTGGACAATGCACTCCATGGAGGAGGAGGAAGCTGCACCCTGAGGCCTGCCAAAGACATCAGCGCCGGCCCTGGGGCTGATCGCCCTGTGCCCGCACTGAGAGGGAGAGAAGTTTTGAGGAAGAGGAATATTGAATTTAAGGAACAGAAGGAACTGACCCTGTTAGGATTCTAACTCAACCGTGGTTTTACTTGTCTGGCATTCTGTGCCCAGAGAAGGAAACAGGAGGCCCTGGGCCTTCCTCAAATGGTCTCTTCTTAAAGTGTTCCATTCTTTCAAAGTACACTGAAAAGAAAATCTCTTATCGCAAAACCATATATAGTCAGGTGGAAAGGGCTTTTGCGGGACATCCTTCCTAATGCTTCCACCCTAGTGTAGTTTTTTTATAAATGGTGTTAAAATGTAAAAGACATAAAACTTACTATTTTAACCATTTTAAGTGCAGTTCACCGGCATTAAGTACATTCGCATTGCTGTGCGACCATCACCGCCTTCCATCTCTGCAACAGTTTTATCTTCCCACACTGAAATGCTGTCCCGTTAAACATCACCTCCGCCTTCTGCCCACCCCCTCAACTCCTGGCCTCCCCCATTCTATTTTCTGTCTCTATGGATTTGACTCCTCTAAATACCTCATATCAGTGGAATCACCCAGCACTTGTCCTTTTGAGTCAGAATTTCCTTCCTTTTCAGGCTGAATGATATGCCATTGTGTGCAGACACCACATTTTGTTTATCCGTTCATCTGCTGATAGACAGTTGGGTTACTTCCACCTTTGGGCTGTTGTGAATAATCCTGTCACAGCTGTGCAAATCCAGAGTGTGATCTCGCTTTTACTTTCCCAGGCAACCTTAGAACTTTAAATAGAGTTTATACCCAGACTTTCTTTCTTTAGACTAGAGATTTGCATTTATGTTAAGTGATGACAACAATAAAAACAACTGATCTTTTCTTGGACTCAGTATCTTAGGAAGTGATTTTGCTTCTGGCACATGGTGTACCTATTCTCTAAGTAAATAATTTGCATGTTTGTAAGACTTCAGTGGATGTGAGGACGGATGAATACACACTGAGGGAACAAGTCGTGAAAAAGAATGGCATGATCCAGGTTTGGGCTGTTATAGACTGACACCAAAAAAGTCCAGTAAGGATAAGATACTATTTACCTGTGAATGTGCAAAAACACACCCATGCAAGAAAAATGTAGAAGTCAGGAAAGCCCATAATTCCAGCTGCACTTTCTTCTGCACCTCAGGTGTCAAACTTTTAAACTCACGATGAAACAGTATGAATGAGTTGGGAATCGGTGTCTGAAGGGTCAACTTTAGCTGTGCTCTCACATCTTGTAGCATAATAATGCACCTCAGATGGTTTGTGGCAAGGCTTCCTATGGGCCAGACGATGTTTCAGAGAATATTCCAATTCAATGAATAGACTGCCCTGTTGGCCCAACCAGCAATGTTACAGGTTAATGTCACTGTCCAAACAAGACGGCACTCTGCAGGTGTAAATGCTTAAGGTTTCTAGAGCGCAGGAACAAACACCAGGATCTGGATCAACTTTGACCCTCGTCCGGCTATCCTTCCATCTGTCTCTTTGGTGCTACATGGCCCCTCATCTTTGCTTTTCCTTACATATCTGTTCTCAGTTTTATTTCTACCTGCTTCCTTTGTTAACTCATTGTGAAAATGGCTCAACAATGCCACGATCTTGACTTTCTAGCGTTACCTCTATCAGCCACAGTGTTCATCATCATCTTCCAATTGTGTCTGCATCTTTCAGTTCAAAATTTTGAGGGAGACTCTGATTAGCCAGCTTTTTAATCATTGCCCAGTCCAAGGGTGAGAGTGGGGGTAAGGCAGGAAAGATGGGGAAGACGGTGGTAGGAACTGGGTGGGATGCAGGGCTGCTCTTTTTAGAGACTGCAGCAAGCAGTCAATAAAACAAGCCTAGAGCACTGGTTGAAACAAGTTGGATGAAAGAACAAATAGGTTGAAAATGAAGGAGAAACATCCTTTCCTTCAGGTCATAACCCTCGCCCTGTCCTGTCCATTCCTCTTTGTACAACATGTGGCCCTCTAGACATGACTGTAAAACCTTTGTAGAAATAAAGCATGGTGATTTTGCTGTTCTTTTATGCAAAGTCTTTGGTTATATTAATTAAACAGCCACTTAATTAACTTATCACTTTCTAAATGTTTATTGACTGCCATTTATGTGCCAAGTACTCTGCTTCATCTTTCCCCTCAATACACAGAGAGTATTAGAGCCTAGGCTACATTTAACTAGGGATAAGGCAAGAGTTCCAACACCTAGTGAGACTATTCCAGTCTCCCAGCCACTGTGTAGAGGCTTTTTACATAGTATCTCATTTAATCCCCATGCAAACTTGAAGTGTTAGGTATTGTAATTTCCCTGTTGTCAGGATTAAACCAAGGCTCGGAAAGGTAAGTAGCCAACCCAAATAACACAACTAGTAAGTGGAGTGAGTAGGAATAACATAGTAGATGGTCTTTTGCAAAGCTTATGCTTTTAGAAATACTTCAAACTGCCTCATACAGAAGCATAAATTCTTCCTGCTCTTAATTCCCATACCAATCAGCCATTGGCCAAGGATCCATACAGGTAGGCAGGCAGGCAGGGGATACTTGGTTGAAATACACATTCATGTAGGTAGGTCTCTAATTCTCAGAAAGAAGTATAATTTAGATGTGTTTATTTTAAGGTGAATTAAAAAAATATTGTACCGTTCTAATAATTAAGACATCTTTGAAATATTTAATTTTACTTCTAAATCATTAGTAGCTAAAAAAAAAAGTAAAACCTGGCAATGTGCCTAATAAATACAGTCAATATTTTATCTATAGAAAAACTTAGAGTTTGCAATGCCTAAAAAATATCAAAACATTTATTTTAAACATTCCTTTAAAATTCTTCAAACTGGTCATAGTGGACATTAAATTAAATGGATGTTAGATCCATTTTGGTTTATAATTAAATATATTATTATTAGCAAATCCTTTATTCTTATAGGAAATTATAGCCTTCATGGTTTTTTCAAAACTTTTCTCTAGTTCTGTGTTCCATCCATTTATTGAAATCTATTTTCATATTCTCTCTCACGCAAGCCTTAAAATAATTTAAATACATTTTAAAAAGTTTGATGGTAATTTAAAATATTCAAAAAGTTTTTTATCACTTCAGTGTTTTCAATTTAATTAATTACATATACCCATAATGTTGCTTAATCCAAAATAGTTATAAAATAACTTGTAAAATTTCAGCATGACCGGAATGAACTTCACACATTGAAGATTCTAAGATTTAAAATCAGCCCCTACAACAGGCTTCCCTGATGCACCAGCACAACCCCAGCCCTGCCCATTTCCCTGCTCCACTCCGGGGAAACTCAACAGTGCTGTCTGTGGTCCCGCTGAAACCCACTGCCTCACCTCCATTCTTCCCTTTCTCACCTCTCCACTGAACTTGATCTTGTAAGGGCCACTTTGTTGCCAAAATGAGGGTGACTTCACTTTACTAACTTTCAAACTTTCAGTAACCTTGAAGACAGTTGGTAATTTCCTCTTTCTTAAAACAATTTTTTTTTTCTTTTGGTTTTGGCACAGCATATTCCCCCGACTTCTCACTCACTGGTCATCTCTTTTCTGGCTCCTTCTCTTGAGCCCAATCTCTGACTTTTGGTTTTGAGATGTCTTGCCTTTCCGTGCCATCTTTTGAGAGTATGCCATCTAGTCCCATTGCTTTAAACAAATTCAAACAATTCCCAAATGGGTATCTCTGCCCAGACTCTTCCATGAGAGCTACTTGACAACTTTCTTAACATCTTCATAAGAATATCTAACATGCGTTTCAACCGTAAAATGACCAAAACGCAACTCTCAATTTTCCACCACATGCCTGTTCTTTCTCAGCTCAGTAAGTGGTCCTATAGTTGACGCTGTTGTTTAGGCCAAAAATCTAGAAATCATATGAAATTTTTTTCTTTACTATATTTAGTATCTCTGCTCCCCCCACCCCCCAAATTGGTTCATGTCTACTCTCAAAATATTGTCTGAGTCCATATACTGCTTCCCACCTCCATGGCCACCACCCCAGTCCATGCACCCATTTCTCACACTTCAGCCTCTCTCTCTTTCCACCTCTGCACCTTCCCTTTAGTGTGATCTGGCTCCTGCCCATCTCTCCAAGCTCATCATCTACCTGAATCTTCCTTGCTTACTATGCTGTGCCCTGCTAACTATTCTTTGATTATGCCAAGCCTACTCCAGTCTTGGGACTTTCACTGGGGCTTCTTATCGGTTGAGATTTTTCTGAGGTCTCCTCCTTCACAGCAGGGCCCTTCATCCTTCTGTCTCACAACTCTTTGTAAATTTTCTTAGGACATCATTCTATAAATATATCTGATTTACTAATTTCTGTACTTGTATTTTGTCTTTCTCTTCCAGAATGCAAGCTCTGTGAAAACAGGAACTTATGAATTCCCAGCCCCTAGGATTGTCCTTGCTCTTAGTTCCCTAGTGATTGATTTTAGTTCCAAGGCTATCACATATTCTTTGTCCTTTTTTTTGCAATTTTTTCCTCCATATATGCAATCATAGTTTTGTGTACTACTTTTTGTCACTCAACATAAGTAGGTATATTTTTACATGTTATTTTACCATATTTATAAGCATGCTTTTAATGATTGTTAAATACTACAGTCCATGTTTGTCTACTTTGGTTTATTTCACTATTTCATTATAAGTTGACATTTAGGTCATTTCTAATTTTTCACAGTTATAAGCAACATGCTCATTCATTTGTGTGTGTGTGTGTGTGTGTGTTGCCCTGGCTCATCTGAGCCTCTGGAAGTGAATAGACAGAGGCCCTCGATTGCTGTGGGATTGATCCTTTCACAGTGCTGTGCACCTGGTCCAGTTTGAGTGCGAGAATAAGCCAGAATCTAGAGTGTAATTAGCATCTGAATTAGTGACATGAAGATAAACAGGTGATTATCCCATTTAACAGCTGTTGAATGGTGTTTAAGAGACACTGTCTGACAGCTTGAGCTTCAAATGTAGGGTTTATTAACAAATGATTAAGAAAAAAAGTAAAGAACTCTTGGTTTTTAAAAAATAAATGAAAATAGGATTTCAAAAATTACGTGCTTTCTAAGTGCTTTAAACAAAACTAGATTCCAACTTCTACTAAATGAAATTCCTTATTTAAAAAGTAACTAGCACAGATAATCACATCTCATACTTCCTGCCTTTTGTCTGAGTAGCTCAGAGTGATTTATACATATTATCACAATACCCTTTCAGATGGCCAAAAAACACTTAATAATGATCCAGTATCTGCATTTGCCCATGGGTAAACTGCATCATAGACTGTCCCTAGACTTTTCTGAGGTCCCATTTAGACATAGGAGAGACAAAATTAGAACTCATAGCTCCAGACTTGAAACACCAGCTTCTAAAATAACACTATTTTTTTCTGGTCTTGGTGAAAACTGTACTGAGATTTTTGGAGTTAGTAACAGGTAAGAACATTTTTATTATACATGATGTTTATCTTGACAGTTTTTCTTTAATTACCTATTTTGGATTAGAGCTGTGGGAACTCTTATAGTCTGAGTTGGCAGGGACCTCATGAACTGTATTATTGCTACTATTTGCCTTAAGTCTGGCTGGGTTCATGGATTTAGGGTCAAAACAGATGTAAAGCTACCACGGGTTTCTCCATTACAACTAGTAATTTATGTTTCCTACAAGTTCTACAGAATTCAGCAAGATTTACATTGAGCCAGACTTTCCTTGTTGACAAAGCAGCAAAAGGCATGCTGGGAACAGTGTGACTTTGATAGCAGCAAATGTAATTTTCTCCCCACGCATATGTGTATGTAGGCACCAACATCACAAAGAACCAAACAGACAGAAACAATGTACTGGCTTCACCGGGCTTCTTTTCCGACTCACACTTTCCCAATGTAACACTCAAAAACAAATGCTTTTCATTTCTGTGAGGAAAAAAGTGCATTAAAAATGATTTTCCTACAACCTAAGTGCCCATCAGTAAATAAATGGATAAAAAAAAAATCTGTGGTAACTTTACCCAATGGAATACTATGTAGCAGTAAAAAAAAAAAAAAGAACTCTTACTTTTTGTGACAGCATGGATGGAACTGGATGCTTAGCGGCGTAAGCCAGGTGGTGAACGACAAATACCATATGATCTCACTTATAACTGGGATCTAAGGAACAAAATAAGCTAACAAACGAAATAGAGTCAGAAGCACGGAAACATGGACAGACTGACAGCTGTAAGGGGGAGGGGGAGGGGGTCTGGCTGAAAGAAGAGGAAGGGATTACACAGAGAACATGGTACGCGTGACCCACGGACATGGACAGCAGTGCTGTGATTGACTGCGGGAGTGGGGTCTGGGGGAGGGGACAAAGGGATGAAATTGGGACAACTGTAATAGCATAAACAATTCAAAAAATTAAAAAAAAAGAATAAATGGTTTTCTTGTCAAAGAAATAAAAATTACTGTTTTTAAACTTAATATCTGTGATTTTTCTTGTGTGTAAATTTTCTCTCTCTTAAAATATAAACTCTGGGTTCTTAAGGGAGATTTAATAGGGGAGATTCAGAAAACAGGGTTGAGTTAAGGAAGAGCGATTTACTGTGAGAAGACAATTTGGGAGTGGGCCCGATTAACAAGTCTTTTTTTTTTAACTTTATCTTTAAAAGTCTATTTATTTATTTTTTACCTTTTGATTTTTTTACCCATTTTTTCTACTCTCCCATCACTGCCTCTGGCAATCACTATCTGTTCTCTTTTTAATTTTTTTGATTCCACATATAAGAGAGGCCATATGATATTTGTCCTTCTCTGTCTGACATATTTCACTTAGCATCATGCCCTCAAGGTCCATTACGTTGTTGCAAATGGCAAGCTGTTATTCTTTTTATTGCTGAATAATACTCGTATAGATAATGTGTGTTATATATTATATATATAATTTCTTTACTCATTCACTATCGGTGGATTCTTAGGTTGTTTACATATCTTGGCTATTGTAAATAATGTTACAATAAACGTAGGCGTGCAGATAGCTTTTTGAGTTAGTGTTTTCATTTTCTTTGGATAAATATTCAGAAATGGATGGAATTGTTGGGTCACATGGCAGCTCTATTTTTAATTTTGGGGGACCCTCCATACCGATTTCCGTAGTGGTCACATGGGTTTATAATCCCACCAACAGTGAACAAGGTTCCCTTTTGTCTTCACGTCCTCCCCGACTCTCATGTTCTGGCTTTTTAATAAAAGCCATTCTGACAGGTGTGAGATGACCTCTCGTTGTGGTTTTGATTTGCATTTTCCTTGTAACTAAGGATGCTGAGCACTTTTTCATGTACCTGTTGGCCGTCTGGATGTCTTCTTTGGTAAATGTGTATTCAGTTCTTATGCTCATTTAAAAAATTGCATTGTTTGTTTTTTGCCATTGAGTTGTATGAGTTCTTTATATATTTTGGATATTAGCCATCATTATTCTTTAGAAAGATGACTTTTGCTATTAGTGAAAAAGAGGCAGCTACCTCACAAAGCCTAGTACTGAATTCTTTTCTCTTCAACTCCCACGTCTCTTGTGCTGCCGTTTGAATCTAAGTAAGATCTGGAAACTCACCTTAGGTTGCCTTGCCTTGCCTCTGACTTACTACTTGCATGTAGGAGGGGGGACCCCCCAAATCCGGAATTTATTTATAAAATATTGTGTATTTATTCTTACACATTTAAACTTTAGTCACCTTCAAAGTACTCTCCATTTGATGCAATCCACCATCAAAATGTTTTATTTTCTGTTCCAAACACTTTTTGGTCTTGTCGATTTTGATATATTTTAGTGCTTCTGCCTTTTTTTGTTTCACCTCTTCCACATCAGCAAAACATTTCCTTTTGAGGACTTTTTTCATCTGAAGAAACAACAAAAAAAGTCACTCCAGACGAGACTGGGTGAATAGGGACAGTGGGGCATGGGGATCATGCCTTTTTAGTCAAAAACTGCTGAACACTCTGGGCTGTGTTGGGCAGGTATGCTTGTAAATCACCTATCATGACATGGGCAAATGCATTAAGAGTCTTAAAAAAAATTCACTGAAGCCAAATGCAGCCTCTCACAACACCACCAGCTGGTATACTGGTACAGATGGGCTCCTAGAACACTCACCTAGCAGGGGAAGCCTGTACTACAAGTGACATGTGTTCCTTTTGGGTTCCTCATTGTACGTAAAAACAAAACAAAACAAAACCCTGCTTTTTTTGTGATCAGCCGGATAGTCCAAGGGTTAGATTACTCTAAACAGTGATCTGGCCCGTTATTTGTTTTTGAGAGAGAATTCACCTGTTGCACTTCTTTTGGAGGCATCGGTAGTGAGGAGGTGGGTTAGGATAGCGTTGGGTTAAGTTGGACTTACATATGTATGTCCCAGAGATTTTGTGAGGTAGACTTATACAAATATCCATTCACTGGTTACCTGAAAATCAAATTTAATTGGGCCTCCTATATTTTTTATTTGCTAATTCAGGTTAGGTAGTCAAGTTAGAGCTGGACACTCTTTACTCGGAGGCATTCTGGGAGTTCTTCCAGAACACTCCACATAGGTGTAGTGGCTCCATTTTGTTTGTCTTGGACCTTGAGACAGGCATTCTGTTCCAATGGCATGCTGCCTCCCTCCCAGTGAAGAAGGCAGAAGTAGTAATAGTTTGTGAAGATCTTTCTGATCCTCAGTTAACAAACACATTATATGTATGAATTTATCACTTTAAATGAACTCTGGTAACTACCCTTGTTCTCTTAACAACTAGAGACTGCCTACAGGTCCTTAAGGCAAGGCAAAGGGGTGAGAGAGAGGAGGCTGGAGAGAGGAAAATCTGCAAGATGCGATGTCGAGACCTTTCCTCTCCTATCGGCTGTTCTAGAACAGCTCTTTCAGCAAGGAAAAAATGTGGCACTGCTGAGTGAAGTTTCGTGCTCTGAGTGATGCTTCTGCTCGTAGGAAACTTCTCCATGTGTTTCCTCCGCGGCGTCTGGGTCTTTGTTTTCAGCTGTGCTTTGCACAGGAGCTGGAAAGCTCACTCCCCAAAAGTGAACTTCCTCTCCTTCTATAAACTGACCCCTGGTGGTTGCTATAGCAACTGCAAAGCGAGCATAATGAGCTGTGTAAACAAGCCGGATTCCCAGTGCGTGAGCCGGGGAAAGCCCACAAGAGACACAGGGGGGGGAGGGATTTGATGAGCCTGAGAAGTGGTTCTTGGGGAGTGCTGAAAACAAGCAAATGCCCTCACCCCTCCTGTTCTCACCTGGCCCCTCCCATCCTCTCCCTCCTCCTCTCCTCTCACCTCTTGACTTCCCACCAGGCCAGGAGAGGAGACAAAGGATGTAGGAGGGTAGCATGCAGAGGCCTGCCTTTGACGCTGAGGAGTTGAACACCATGCGACTGAAAATAAAATCCAAACATTTATCCACAGCCCTAGGCTAGAAATGTGCCAACCGGACCCTGCAAAACAAAGCACCCGTGTCACTGCCACACCTGCTTCGGGCCAAGGTGGAGATGCCGCCAGTGCTAGGGGAGTGGGCTCTGCAGCCCTCAGCTGTCTGGGTTGATAATTCAGCAGAACTGGAGACGGGGGCCCGCAGATTTCCGAGAACAATTTTGATGTGCTTCTCTTTTTTGGAAGGAAGGGAGGATGGGGAAAGGCACCCAGTACCTTAGAGTTTTATGATTATGAAGCTAAACACACATTTTTTCCTCTCCAGGAACCTGGCTGCTACTAGCAGGAAACTTTCTGCATGTAATAGCAGAGGTTACAGTATTATTTTCAGTTTTCTTGGTTAACTCTCTTCCACCCTCAAACAACTGCCTTTAGAGAAAAGATTTTGTACATTAAATATGAACTTTATGAGGCATATTACACCACATCTTTATAAGCCTCCTAAAAATATGATCAACATTGGCAGATTGGGTGGGAAACCCTGTATTTTATGTCTTTCATGGGGCCCTTATAGGTTTTCATTTCTTTCCATGAAAATCAGTGTTTCTTAGTCTTCTTAGGAAGTCTAGTATAATAAACTATATGTACTTTCATAATAATAATTTTTATGAGTCTCAACTTTTAGAAGTGTTCACATACCTATTATTTCATTAGATCATTACAACAATTCCAAAATGATTTAGAAAAAATTATATCTCTAATTCTTCACATGAGGAAACTGACATAAGAGATATTAGACAAATATACTACAGGGTTATTAGGATTTAAAGCTTTGGGTGTAAAAGGAGTTGTCTAGGTCTAAATTGCCATTATTACCAAGTTTTAAAATCTCTATGTATTTATATAACTCTAGATAGTAAGGATAATTTAAATAAGCTACATTCTATACATAAACTATAAAGCCTTATGTTTACACAGCATTTTCCTCCAGTACATTAGAATATTTTCTATGTAGTATTATTCTTTACATTATCTTTTTATAATAGATGATCAGGTCCTATTATTTTAAGTTAATTCTTAATTCTTGCCTGGTCTCCATGTTGTTATCTGGCATTAAAACATTGCCATTATTTTCCTTTAAAATCATATTAAAAAATATCATCCAAGGTGGCCATGCTTTAAACTATTACCATTCCTTTTAGTTAGAAAGCAGAAATAACAGACCTCACCATAGTTCTTGCTTTTTTTTGCAAAATTTCTTCTTCTTTTCACTTTAAGCCATAAGCCAAAGTATTTGTGGGCTCAACCCCTTCTTGGTGCGTGGGCTATGCCTTTGTGTGATTTTTAGTAAGATAAAGGGAAGCAAATCTGGACTAGTAGTACTGTTACCTCAGGGAAAATAAGAAAATGTATGAAAAGTAGCAGTATTTTGGAGCTCACCCTTTTCTCGGCACTGCTCAGTGGCAGAAAGCGATGATTGCCAGCTACTGGATACACTCTATGACTCCCAGGGATCTGCTGGCAGCAGCCTCTGGGGGTGGGATGGCTGTAGACTCCAGGAGTGCATCTATTCCAGTGGGACCAACTGGCAGTCTCCACCCCTAAGACCAAGGGACCAGCCTCTGGTGGCATCCAGCCCCTCTTTTGGAACACGATTAATGTCTTTACCATAGGAAGGTACCAGTAGTGTTGAGGTTTCCACAGAGACCACATTTTTTAGCCCCAGCCCGAGGTGTTTGTTCTTTCAGATGGCACAAAATTTTACCAGCAGAATTTTCTGATACGGATTCCCTCGGTTCAGGACATCAGTGAGCTCTGGAGCCAAGACTCCGCCCCCCACTCCAATCACAGGAGCTGGCCCACTCTGCACAGGCAAGAGAGGCCCCTGACTCTCCGGATCTTCCAGGTTGTATATAGGGGACACCTCACTGTAAGAGAGAATGGCTCCTGGCATCTTCTCCTTTGACGTGAAAGTTCTAGTTTACGTTCTTAGAGCAGAGAGAGAAAGAGATCACAAAATGTTATCAATGTTATCATTGGAAAGAAACTTAGAGATCATTCATTGGAACTAGTTCCTCCACATTTTAAATATCAGGGTCCCTTTCACTGCCAAAACATCCCTATGCGGTAGCAGCTGTGCTGCTATTCGTTCTAGACTAGAGCTGCCCAGTAGAACTGAAATGTGAGCCACCATGTAACTAATTTTCTAGTTGCCACATTAAAAAATGATTCTTCACAGAAGATATAAAAAAATGGCCAATAAGCATATGAAGAGATGCTCGACATCTCTAGCCATTACAAAAATGCAAAGTAAAACCTCAGTGAGACACCACCTCACAACCATTAGACGAGCAACTATCAAAAAATAAACAACCCAGAAAGTAACAAGTGATGGCGAGGAAGTGGAGAAATTGGAATCCCTGGGCATTGCGGGGAATGTAAAATACTGCAGCTGCTATGGAAAACAGTATGGCAGTTCTTGGAAATATTAAAAATAGAATTCTCGTAGGACCCAGAGATTCTACTTCTGGGAATTTGAAAGCAGGGTCTTGAAGATATATTTGTATAGTTGTATTCATAACAGCATTATACACAATAGTCAAAAGTTGGAAGCAACCGAATCGTTCAACAACAGATAAATGGACAAAACGTGGCACATACATACAAGGGAATATGATTCAAAATTAAAAAGGAAGGAAATTCTGACACATGGATGAACCTAGAGGACAGTATGCTAAGTAAAGCAGCCAGTCACAAAAGGAAAAATATTGCATGACTTCACTTCTCTGAGGTACCTAGAGTAAGCAACAAGTTCACAGAGACAGAAGCAGAATGGTGGCTGCTAGGAGCTGCTGGGAGGAGAGCATGGGGGTTACTGCTGAACGAGCACAGAGCTGCAGTGTGGGAAGATGAAAAAGTCCTGGAGATGCATGGCGGCGATGGTTGCACAATGATGTGGGTGTACTTAGCACTACTGAACTGCACACTGAAAAATGGTTAAGATGGTAATCACAATAAAAAAGAACAAGTGAGAATAACTTAAAAAAAAAAGAATACCTTTAATAATATATCACATTTAAGCCAAAAGTACCAGAATATACTATCAGTTCACATGTGATCAATACCAAAACTTATTAATGAGATAGTTTACATTCCCTTTTTCATATGAAGTTTTCAAAATCTATTATATATTTTATACTTTTAGCATATCATGATGGCCTCATGTCTGGTGCTCAGTAGCCACATGTGGCTACCGGCTACTGTATTAGATGTACTGCTTTAGACAATATTTGGTGGGAATATGGCTTCAAGGACCACTTACAGTTGCTCCAGGTTCCCAGTGCCCCCTGGGCGATGGGCTGGGAAGTTGATGACTGTCACACACTGGGCATCTTTCCCTTTCACAGGCTGAGAGACAGGTCGCAACCCCAAGTTGGTGACAGGCAGGTGCTCAGTCTAGATAGAGCTGGCTCCTGAGCAGCCACCCTCAGGTATGGTTTAAGGACTAAGGTGAGATTCGGAACACACCTTGTAAGGCTTACTGATGTCTGAATAAAAAAAAAATAATAATACAGTTTTTAAGAACTGGCAATATAGAAGGCAAGGGATTAGATTTGGGGATGAGTAGGGCTTGATGGGAAGGCTATCTGGTATCCTTATTACTGTTTTAAAAAAGTCATCTTAATATGATCCATCTTGGATAGCTCAGTTATTACTGAATCACTTTCCCTCTTTCTGTTTCTCCCTCCCTTTCTTCTTTCTTTCCTCCCTTTCAAGTAGACTTCTCCAGAACATCCCTGGAAGGTCGCTGTCCCTCTAGAAATCTAGTAAGAGCCGGTCTCCAGCCCTCCCCAGCCCTTTCTCTCTCTGTTCCCTGAGCTGGGTCGGCAGGGACCCAGAGTCAGTGCCCTGGGTGATTGGAAGCAGAATTTACAGTCCTGCTCCCCAGGGTCACCCTGCTGCGGTGGGGAAGCTGTCAGGTTTCTGGAAGAGTTCTTACTGAGAATGCTAAGCCTTATCCCAGACCTCTGGCCCTCTGCTGGGGGTGTGGAGGATGTGTGCTGCCGCCTAAGCCACTACTGCCAATTCCTGTGCCTCCAGAAACCACTCTGTCACCTGCGAGGGTCTCCACCTTGCCAGTGGCCCAGGGGAGACAAAATGAGTGCTACCCATGGCCAGGTTAGGGAGACTCCTGTCACGCGTAGCTCTCAACTCTAAGGATGGCAAGACAGGATTTGATTAAAAGCAGGTTTTCGCAAGCAACACCCTGCCCCCTGGCCAGCCAAACTGCAGAGTAGCAATGTGCACGCCAAACGGTGTCATTCGCAGGGATGTGCGGGACCTCGTCCAGCTACCTCTAGCGGGTGAGTCATGCTCTGGAGGGTGTGTGCAGCATGTGTATGAGTGTGCATGTTTGTAAGTCAACAGGCTGTGAGCTGAAGGAGAAATGGTCCAGTTTCAGTTCCGATCACAGTTTTACCATCTGAGAGTCCATTTCCTTCTCTGGAAAGTTGAGGGAACACCCGGGCACAGCCCTGTTGCCTCTGAGTGGTGGCTGGTAAAGGTTGCTCCGTAAGCAAATGCAGGGCTGGTGCTTCTCAAGCCTGAGAAGGAACGCATTGCTGGGGCGTGTGGAGCAAAGAGGTGTGGCTACTTGCCTGTGGATCCCTCCTGAAATGTTGCCATCCTCTACCCCCAGCTTCGGGATCTGCTTGGAAATGCAACTTGCACGGTGTTGGTTAGGCCTGGGTTCCACGGCGCCCCTGCATACTCACCCCTGCAGAAGAAGCACTGATTGCTGTTAATCTCATTTTAAAGACACAGGTTTGTTCAGCTACAGGGCTCCAAAGAGGGCCCTCGGGTGTTTCGATACCAGAACTTGGGAAAATCAGTGACCTGGTGCTTCAGGAAAGTAGCTGAAGGTGCCTCGTGTCTCTCACTCTGCGCAGAGCAGAGCGCCCTCCCACGCTCAACTCGGGGACCGGGCTTTGTGCAGGGTCCAGATGCTCTGCTCAGCTGAGATGTGGAATCAGAGATTGTGTGCTGCCCGGCCCTTCTGCTCCTCTGTTGGCCATGGATCTTAGAGAGATGATCTGACTCTTCTCACTACCCACTTTCTCCCTGTCCCAGGCCTCGTTCAAGCAGGTTCTCCACTCCCAGGTTGCTGTGAGAGTTTGTAACAGACAATCCAAGGCAAACAAGGGTAATGGCATCTACGTTGCTTTGATTCCCTTCTGGGATTAATGTCACATGAATAAACAGCCCACAAAGCCTATATTCATAGAAATGCTTAGGATGTGGAATTGGAGCCAAAGGGTGTCTATGGGCAGCCTGGGACAGAGGAACATGAAAGGGTGGGTGGAGCTCAGGAAGGGTGGTGGGAAGGCCGGCTGGGGGCTGCCTGCTCAAGGATTGGGAAGTGGCTGCATTTGCAAAGTGACCAGTCAGCCTAGTGGTCAGGATGTGAGATGAAGCAGGGAATTCATGTGACAATGTCAGTTGCGACAGCTGAGCCTGAACTAGATTTCTAACCACGCACAGGGGACTAGGAAAAATAAACAACACGCATGAACCGAGCTGTCCTGCAGGGGCTGCGCTGGGCTCATTGGATGTTACATTTGCTTAAGTACTTGTGGCCTTTAAGATCCCTTCAGGGGGCTGCCTCGTGCTAGGCTGGGTGCATATATATATATATATACATATTATATAAATACATATATATATATTTTTTTTTTTTTAAGAAAAAGATTTGAAGTAAATATGGCAACATGTCAAAGCTAATTGGTGTGTGCCTGGGCCTTGGCTATATTATTTCTATACTTTTCTACATAGTTTAATTATTTTGTAATTAAGTAAAAATATATTTAGAATGAAAAAACTGGGTATTCTTTATTTCATCTCTTGGAAGCTGTGTTTGGATGTCTTGGACTCTCCCTTCTCAGTTCCTCTGTTAGAATTCCAGGCAGGGGGGAATGCTGGACTCATTGACAGCTGGGTTTTGCAACATCCTCAACCCTCCACCCCCCAACCCCACCCATCAGCAGGGCAGCAGCGCGTTCCTGGGGTTGGCCTACCAGGAGACCCTGGGCCTGGTAGCCCCGCACTCTCACAGCTCAGCTGATTCCAGCAAGAGCAGTGGAGGCAGGTGGCTTGCTGCCTCTGTGTGCCTCTGTTCTTGGTCATTTGGCTGGGAGCATCCAGGATGGATCATTGGGGAGTCATAGTAATCTCTCCTGAAAAGATTTGGGAACAGCAGCCCTGTAGGTTGACCTGCCTGAAGCTGAGGAAGATAAAGAACTGAAAGGCAAAACTAGAGCTGAAAAACTCCAGTTGAGATTTAGGGCCTGGGTTCTCGAGCTGTTCTGGGAAGTTCCTGGCTCTCCCAGCCGAGGGCCTGTGGGATTGCAGGGGCCTCATGGAGCCCTGTCCACTCAGTGGCTTCTGGCGGTAGGTCTGCCTCTGACCAGGCCTGCAGAGTTGCCCTCCAGCACACAACCTTGCTGACTCCCTGCAGGCCAGCTCCGGGGAAAGGGGCCATCTGTCACTGAGATGCTCGGAGAAGGTGGCTGGCAGCTCAGGAACTGGTAAGACTGGTTTCCCATACTTGCAGCCCTCAGGAGATGCCAGGAGGATGCGGGTTAGGAGAGGCATTTGGGGTGGGCAGAAGGCAGAGCTGCTGCTACCAATTTATAAGAGACTAGAAAAGCTTCTGGAATCTCCACCTCTATTTCTGGTTGTCTCTCCTGGACATGTTACATCCTGGACATGATTCTGGAATGTGGTGACCTTTTTGCTGAACTGTGGGAATAATTGTGTCAGATAAAACCCAAGTGCCAGGGTCGCCTCAGACAATTTTCATGGGTCTGATTTGACTCTAAACCACTTGGAGAAAGTTAAGAACCTAAACCCTATTCAAGCCAGTGAGGGTGGCTCAGATTTTTTTTTAAAGTGTTCTTTTTATAGAGGAATTTTATTTTTGTTGTTGTTATTTACTTTTTAAGTCAAGACTGGAAGTATAGTTACTACAGCATCAGAGATGAAATGTTTTCTTTCAGCACAGCTGTGTCAGTCCCTTGGAGACCAATGTCATCAGTGATGGTGTCACAACTTTAAACAGTCGGGCCCTCTGTTCTGTCAGGGCTCATGAGGCGTTGGTGCTGTTTGCTGCTCTGGGGTAGCAGGCCTACCATATTTTTGAGGCCAGACAAGGCTTCATTTGCCTGGACTATTTATTAGTGGTTTTGAAGACAAGGAAATGTTTATTTTATGACAACGTTTGTCCCACCTTAATTTGCAAGGAATAGAAAAAAGTAGCCACCATGAAATGTGATAGAAAGGTGTTTGGTTCTTGTGAAACACATTAATGTCTGTGATAGAATTTCTTCTACATTAAAACACCTTAGAAAGAATTTTCCAGTTGCCCCATCTCTCATGCAGCCGCTTTATCGTGTTTTCTGAAAGCCTGTGGGAGGCAGAAAAGTTGCATTTGCCAGCCAGACGCTGGAAGGATCCTGCACTCCCAGGTCCCTTGCCTCTCAGAGTTCAAATGCTCTCTCTCTGCTGGATCTGTGCGCCGTTCTTTTCCTCCTCACGCAGAGGAAAGTCCCCGTGGCCCATTTTCTGTGCAGTGCTTTTCCACTCTCTCATAATCTGTTATTGTGACCTTGAGATGCAGAGAGAAGGCTCTGGCAGGGCTTCACGTGGAGTCAGTTCTGCTGGCGTTGGGTACCGCACACCCGGGCTGTGGCTGCAGCTGCCTGCGTCCCGGAGAGTGCAGGCCTGTGCCGTCACTCTGCGTCCTGACACCCAGTCAGGGGCTGCAGGACCCTGGAGGCCAAAAGGACTCCTGTCGGGCTCCAGGAGGTCGTGTCCCCGGGAGACCAGCTCAGTAGGAGTGTGCGTGGGAGCAGGGGTGCTTGTGTACCTGTGTTTTAGACGGGCATGGGGAGGGCGGGTGGAGAGAGTGCGCACAATAGAGCTAAGATAGAGATCAAAGAAAATCTGTTCTAAAAGTAATTTCAAGTTATTTTTTCTAAGATTATATTTAATTTGATTCTTATAAAAATCAGTTGTAGAAACTGTACACTCTACACAAGATAGTTCATTTTAAAATGAAGACTTTGAAGCTGTAAGAGGAATACTGGGAAGCAGAAGAAACCCAGCAGGTCAGGAGGAGGAGGGAAGCTGTGAGAAGGAGCTACAGGGTTAAGGGTGAAGGCTAAAAACGCGCAGCCACGTGGGGAGTTCAGGGCCAGCAGTACCGGGCTCACACTTTGGTCCTCATGCCCACCGCCCTTTTTCCCAGTCTTGTCCTTCTCTCCCTCTGCACCCTGGTTTGTCCTTGGTGGATGCTCTGCCAGAGCTTACTTCTTCAGGTGAAGCGAAGGGGAAATCTGATTGGACAGACTTTAGGCAATTAGGGTTAAGTCGACATTAGAGAGCTTTCAGACACTGGGACTTTCAATGTTCTCTTTTAAAAAATCATATTCTTGGGAAGCTCTTCCAGAATTCAAGTGGTTATAAATCAAGATTTTGATTTGCAGTATCAGGATTTTAATATCAGGATACTGGAAATAATCTGGAAAAAGCTAGTGCATGCACTGTCATGTATCACTACATATATGTACACGGCACACATAGATGGCATACATAATATACACATATGGATGGTATATATAATACATAACATGTATATATACCACTTGGTGCTTACATGTGGGCATATGGTATATTTATGTGTGTGCATATGCACATACATGTGTAGGTGTATATGTGTGCACATGCATATACACACACTTCAGGACACTTAATAACAAGTGCACAGGTGTTCTCTTTTTTCTTTTTTGAATTACCTACTCTTTAATTCCTGTCTGTAATCAGTCATTCACAGATGAAGAGGGCTGGACCATTGTTCCTGGACATTCTTGTTTCTTCCTTGAAAGAAATTTTCCATCAGCATTGAACACCCGAGTGTTTTTAGCCGTCACCTCTCAAATCCTCGTAGTGACGCTCTGCCTCTCTTTTTCAAACCATAGACCTAGTACTCAAAAGCAGATACATCTATTTCCCTGACCCATCCGTGCAGTCATTTAATCCTTTGTTAAGTGAATGAAATCGTTATTCAGCAAACATTTGGTGATTGCCCACTCTCTGGAAAGCCCTGCAACTGGACACGGCAGTTGTTGTGCAAACATGTGTGTGCATGTCTGACACTCTAGGGCGCACTGCTCACGAGGTGACATGCAGACATAGGCACACTTTCCATTTCAGGGCTTATTTCGTCTCTGCAGTTCTTGTACCACGTAAATAATTCCTCCAACCATTTACCCCAGGTCAGAGCCAGCTGCCTGCTTTTTTCACAGCAACTGCACTTATGTGCCTGTTTCTGGTGCCCGGTGACTCTGAGGAGACCTGCTGAGGAGAAGCAGATGCAGACCATGGCCCTGGCATTCTGCGGGGCTGCAGAGACGGGTCTCTCTCAGGGAGGTGGCACATAACAAGAACGGTGACGTGGGACCGAGAAGCTTCTCAGGGCACAATATCCCCCCTAATTTTTCCTCACAGATGTAGTCTCCTCTGCTCTCTGTGATGCCTTCTGGATACTTCCAGTGGAATGCACATCTTCAATGGCAAGCCATCATCTGCGTTAGCCTGCTCCAGCAGGAACCATGTCTGGGACCTGCCATTCTGCTCACTCAGGGCTGTGTCTTACCTTGTGAGCTGGGCCAGAGGACGGCCCAGCCAATATACCACTCCCAGCCAATGTACCGACCCACTTCTAGCGGGGCATGCAGTAATCAGGGAATCATGGGGAACATGAGAGCTACAGCTGCAGCCAGGAGCCAGAGACCTGGGTCCTACCCATGATCACATCATCTGTCTGGGTCTCACTTTCTTCCTCTGATTTCCTCTGACATGAGAAGTTTGAACTACAGGAGCTCCAGGACCTCCTACCTCTGATCCTCATAGTTAAACAGTATAGTGGCCTTCCTCGTACTTGGAAAACGTGAGGCCTTCCTCCAGACTCTGGGCGATCACTGTGCAGGTCTGGGATGGTCCAACCTGGACAGAGGCCTTCCTGCCTGGGGAATCAGTGCAGGAATGCCCTTGGCTCTAAGGGCCAGTATAACTGCTGGGGAGGACTGTAATGAAGGAACGCCCTTCACTGAGAAACCAGAAATACTCCCTGAGCCCCTGCTGGGTGCAGGACACGCACTGAGCGTGTGTGTGGGGGCACTCAGAGAAACATGGGGCAGGGCCTGTTGTCCGGAGGTCTGCAGCCTGATTGAGCAGCTCCTTATCTCACTACTTTCCTCGCCCCAGTCTCCGAGCAGCCTGCCGGTGTTCAACCCTGTGGAGGTTGTCGGTACCCGGGAAAGCATGGAGGGCTGCTTTCCGGCGTTCCAGCTGTCAGCCTCTCTGTGATGAGCTTCCTGTATTCTGCACTGTCATGTCCACTGGTCCATGTGAAACACACCCTTCCTTCCCTTCCGCATCATCCTTTAATTCATGTCTTCAAGTACCATCATCAATGTGGTCTTACTGGATCTTTTTGTTTTTAACTTGCATTACAGTTCTGCCCACATCTATCCCTTTAACAAGACCTAACATTTTTCTGCCTCTGTGTGTGTGTGTGTGTGTGTGTGTACACTCATACACACACACGTATACCTCCTTGTCCACAGTTTCAGTTACTTGTGGTCAACCACAGTCTGAAAATATTAAATGGGAAATTCCAGAAATAAACAATTCCTAAGTTTTAAATCTTGTGCCATTCTGAGTAGCGTGATGACATCTCTCACAATCCAGTTCCGTCCCACACAGGATGTGAATCATCCCTTCGTCCAGGGTCTCCATCTTTGTATCCACCTCAGTTACGAGCTCGGCTGTCAAGATATCACAGTGCTTGTGTTCAAGTAACTCTTATTGTACTTCATAATGACCCCAATGCTCAAGAGTAGTGATGCTGGCAATTCAGATATGCCAAAGGGAAGCCGTAAACTTTGTCAGAGGTAGGTATGTATAAGAAAGAATTTAGTATATATAGTTTGGTAGTACATATGGTTTCAGGCATCCACTGCGGGTCTTGGAATTATCCTCAGTGGGCAAGAGGAGACTACTATATGTATACGTATACATATGCATATACACATATAATTTCTATGTATTTATATGAATGGGAGAAAAGGATCAGAGATTATAAGCCTTCACATAGCTAATACACTGCTCAGCTATGTCAAGGTGCTCATAATGAAGGTTTTTCCCCTAAAGATGAATATGATTTAAGAGAAAAAAATACTGCCTGTAAGAGTGGAACAAGTTTATAAAGGCCCCTAACTACTAGTTTACTGGGATTCCTGGTAGATTTTATTGTCTTCACTTGGAGACAGCTAAGCCGGTGGCCACTACATCATTCTCTTCTTTTTGCTGAAGCCTGCCTGTCTCCGTGGTTTTCTAGGATTTCTGTTGCCGAAGTGTATCCCAAACAGGGTGCCATTATTCAGTCTGTGCTGAGAAGTCATCGTTAGTATCCATTTCCCTCTCATCTATTTTATCCGAATAGCTATGTCTGACCACTATATTTTATTATTCTATGATACACATTATTTTCACATTTCTGAGGTTGGAATCATTTAAAATTGCTGGTGTGTCATAACTTGCTAAGGCTCATTTCTTTCTTAGTGGCACACCAAATGATGGTACTACTGACTGCATTTGAAACTTGCAGAAGTGTTGCTTGTGGAGGCCTTCGGAGATCCCGAACCAGGGATCGCTGTTTCAGTGACTCCCTTCCCAACTAAAGGGAAGACGCGGGCACCCTGTTAACAAGGCTCCTCTTCTACCACTTCAGGAATCTTCCAGGTGCTGACATCTACTCTACGCCAAACCCACTTGACTCCTTGGTGTCTGTAGCTTCGGTCTTTTGCCTTCTACCTGATATCTGTTTCCTGCCTGCGTTTCTGTCTAACTCCACTGGGCTGTGTGTCCAGCTGTCTCCTGCACCATCTTTACTGTCTCTTGGGCCCGTGCCCTGCAATCTGTGGACACTGTTATGCCCACGGTTAGCCAGTGAGTCTCCCAGACCGGGTTCAGCAAGGACTGAGCTCGCTTGCATGCCAGGGAAAGGAATTCTGAAGGAGAACCAGACTGTGCTTTTTACTTTTGTATCCTCACTACTTTGCACAGTTACTGGGACACAGTAAGGGTTCGATAAATGTTTATGCAATAAATCCATGAACCAATAGATTCACTGTTTTCTACCTACATGTGACAGAGAGGTGCGGAGCATCTACCTCTTGCATATTTTTTCCCTGTTTCCATGACAAGGAGGAGCTGCAGTGCAGAGCCATTCCCTTTCAGGGCTGCGGCATCAGGTCTATAAGGCCAGTCACTGACCCTTTCAATGGATGTGGTGGTTCTGTCTTTTTTTCTGCCTCTTTGGCTGGGGTAAGATGTGGTTAGCTTTGCTGGAGTGAGCAAGGTGGGGCCTACATGTCTCATCTCTCTCTTTGTGCATAGCATCATCCCTGGCCTACCCTTGAAATTTCCAGTTTACCTGGGACAGGCCCAAGTTTGTGGCTGAGGCCTGAGCTGGGGCCAGGTAAAGCCCCACAGACGTTTGCCTTCCAGCTCAGTCTAGATGAAGGCTGTTTGCATCTGTCAAATGCGTAGGATTCTGTCCTGGTATGTAATCTGGGTTGGGTCCACTTCTGGCTTTGACCTAACCGTTTCGTAAAGGTATAGCTGTTCATCTGGTTAACACCTTCACTGAGGGCAGCTTTCTATCTGTTAGGATAGTTGAGCACTGGAGGGCAAAGGAGCTTTAGGAGACAAGGTCCCTGCCATCAGGATACCCCCCTGCCTCCACTCAGCACCATGCTGAGAAACAGGACTCTCTGTAAAATATACTTCCCATGTAATGGACTGCTTTGTCACCGTGACTCTAGATTGCAGTCCATTAATATTCACTCTCCAGATGGGTGTACTCTTTCAGATTTCTTCTAGAAAACAGGTCCACTGGTATCTATTGAGAGGTGCTGGTCTTTATTCTCCTTAGTCTGGGGCTGGGGTGGGATCTCTGATTGTAGCGTCCACAGATGGGCGCCATGGCGAGTCATCTGCAGTGCGTACTGTGTGGATTCCTGAGAGATGATTTCTGAACAGCCCGACATCTGCCAGCTGGTCAGCCACGGCGATGTCTTTTCACCAGAGAAGTGGGCAAACATACCTCAGGGCTTTCTCCAGGTGACCAGCACACCCCGGAGGTTGGCTCTGAGTGCAGCAGCCTGGGAGGTGTTAGAGCTGATTCTTCCGTGTTCTTCTTTCTTTTCAGCTGTAAATTTTATCATGAAATAGGTATTCATAATGGGACAAGAAGGTAGGCATACAGTTAGAGTATGAAATAGTCCATAGTAAGGCGAAGACTCAGGCAGTGGGAACTAGAGCAGCCTCAGTGTAGGCGACGACCTGGGTGCGCTGGCTTGCATTCTCCTTCCAGCGAGTGCCCTGCCCCCTGCTGCCTCGAGTTAACAGCTAAGAACTTTCTCCTGTGACTCTGCCTAGAGATTTGCCCTTGACTGAAGGAGACCCACTTAGTTACCGGTCCTCCCTCTTCCTGTTGGGCACAGAAGCCACACCCTGGCCTCAAGGTGAGGCAGCCCTGTAAGGCTCACAGGCTGCTAATGTTTAAAGCCACCAGCATCTTTCAGATTCTCATAATGAAAGACAATCAGGCAAAAATACTTCAGGATAAAATCAACCATTAACTTTATAGTGAAACCAGATGTATTAGGTGTTTTTTTCTCCTTCAGTGTCCTTTGTGGAAGTAATTCTGAAAACACTCATTTCAGAGAAAGAGTTGAAAGCAAAAAGGGGGGATTCTTCCTCCTTTCCTCCACCTTCACTGCCAGTGCCCAGTGGGCAAACGTTTTGGTACGAAGCAATGACAGTGCCTCACACTTTCTTACCTGCTATTATTGGCAACCCTAAAGGCAGTACAAATCCTTACTCCTGCCTGACTTACAGAGAGAGGGGTCCCTGGCCAATATGATGCAGCGTTTAAGGAGATGACAATGATTGAGTAATGAATAGCTGGGAGGAACCAAGCATGCAAAACCTTAGAGGAGGAGGAGACCTGAGGCTCCCCAGCACCTGGAGAAATAGAAACAAGGCCAGGTGACAGCCCAGGTGATGGCATGGGAGCGGGTAGGTGAGTAGTGGAGAAAGGCCAGAGCTGTATCAGTCACCATGCAGCAATGTGGACCCCTGTCAGCAAGAGTTCAGAGTTCAGATTTTTTTCCTGAGTATAAAAACCCTCAGGTCCTTCACCTTGGTGAGGCAACCACCAAACTAGGTAACCTTCTGGAGGACTTCCAGACATCCTGAGACACAATTTTTTTTTCTCATCAGAGTGACTAAAACTGGTATTTCCTATCATATAACAATAAATGGACCATTCAGATGAATTGTAGTACCAAATACCACTCACTTTTCCTCCTCTGATATTATTTATGTACAAATAGCTGGTACATAAATAATATCAGAGTTTGTGCCCATTGCAATGTCCTAGTGAATCATGTCATTCAAGTAAATGCGCCAGGACTGCCTTCTTTCAGGTCCACCTACCCTTGCTTCTCCATGGGCACATTTCTGAAACGGGCACTGAACCTGAAATCTCAGTGTCCCAAATGTCACCTGGGTGTCAGGTCTACCTAAAGGGAAGGAAGTCATGGGTATTGGGGGCGGGGCTTGAGGGACAGAGGGCAAGGAGCATCACACCAAGCTGTTCTCTGTGGACTGGAGGGACATGCAAAACAGAATTTGCTTCCAAGGATCCCAGTCTCCGGAAATGGACTTAGAGTCTCCAAAACTGATTGGTTTTATCTAGATGAGTTGACGGAGAATATCTGATGGAATTGTATACTTTTTGATTCAGTCAGTCGTTGCTATTGAAGCCAAAGAGTTTTAGATAGTTTTTTCCCATTTTATCCTCTCTTCCATCATAACTGCTTATTGAGTGCCTCCTATGCACTCAGTACCTTTCTTGTTCTGGGAAGACGGATGTGAAAGACAATCTTTCCCGGGTCAGAGCGGATGATAGACTGCTAAATGTTGATGCGATGATAAAAGTAGGTTCGGCTCCTTGGCGCATTACTAAACGCTTCAAGGAGGATTCCTGACAGTGGGGCATCAGATATAAAGTCATCTGGCCTGCCAGAGGAAGTTGTGGGGGTTCAGAATGAGTTACCCCAAGATGTGTCTCTATGATATGTAGATTGTTTTGAGCTAAAGGCAACTTTAGCTACAGGCTCAAGAGAAACTTCTGCCCCTCCCTTAACTGCTGACTAGACCTCAGATTAGGGGCCTCGCCCATTATAAGTGATTACAGAGAAAACTTCTTTTGATGCACCTGTAGGGCAGGACAAACTTCAATTTCCTAAGCACCTGCTCTTCTTATTGTCCTGCAATGACCCTTTGAAGCCCCAGAGCATCTTGCCTTGACCCTAACTCAGCTCAAGATGTCTTACACACTCACGCTTCCTTTGTCTCTGAACCTCTTCTGCATGTGGGGTCTCTGACTTTCAAGTATACAGGGTTCCCGTACATATGGATGTATTAACTGTTTCTAATCTGTCTCATGTCTCTTTGATTATTAGATCAGTCAAAAAACACCTTGAGAGTAGAGGAAAGTTTGCTCTTCCTCCAGAGTCCTCATGTGAGCTTTTGAGAGTTGAGGCCAAGAGACCAGGTTCTGAAGAACGTCAGATACTGTTGTCATGCGTTTCGCTGTTAGTTTGTAGATTTTTGAGAACCACA
>PVJI01013475.1:0-47654 GCA_004026765.1 Micronycteris hirsuta
CACAGTGGTCTGTGAATTAGATTACGTAACCAACGTGGATACCCCGGGCGGTCACTCTCCCCGGGCTCTGTCCAGGTGGCGTAGGGGAGCGTAGGGCTCTGCCCTGTGATGTACAGTCCCTTTCCACAACGTTGGAGAGAAAGCCGGGCCTTGAGTCTGCGCCTGCATATTCCTACAGCTTCTCAGAGTCCTTTGGACAGTGACTGAGGAGACAAACCATGCAGGAAACATTTAGTATGCTAAGATTTACAATTCTTTTAAATTTTAGATTCTACAAGGTCTGTCCGGAAAAAGTCCAGTCATTGTTAATATAACAAGAACTGATAATACCTGGCAGCCAGGGAGAGTGGATTGGAATGCACATATGTGAACAATGAAGATTTCACTGTACTAGTCTGGGCAGTAGACACTGTTGAGTGAGCATCTGTATTCTGTGGCCATCGCTTTCAAAATGACTGAGCGAGTAGAACAACGAATCTGCATCAAATTTTGTGTTAAGCTTGAACATTCCTCGGCGGAAACTATTCGGATGATTCAGAAGGCTTTTGGAGATGAAGCAATGAGTGCAGCGCAAATAAAAGTGTGGCACAAACGCTTCAAAGATGGTCGAGAATCTGTTGAAAGTGATCCACGTTCTGGAAGGCCTGCAACAAGCAGAACACCTGAGAATGTTGAACGTGTGCGGGCTGCCATCAACAAAGACCTACACCTGACAGTTCGAGAACTAGGAGCTGATCTGGGGATTCCCAAAACTACCGTGTCCGAGATTTTGACACGTGATCTTCGCATGAAACGGCTTGTGGCATAATTCATTCCATGGCTCCAGAGCAGAAGATTCATTCCAGAGCAGAAGGAACGTAGTGCTGCAGTTGCAAACGACTCGACTCAAACCACTACCAATGTACCAGATTTCCTCAAGAAGGTCCTAACTGGAGATGAATGATGGGTCTAGGTCTATGATCTGGAAACAGGCCCAGCCTTCCCAATGGAAGGAGTCGTCCATCACAAGTTCGCTCTTCCAGGGCAAATGATAAGGAGTACTACCTCAATGTTCTTTGTTGAGAGAAGCAATACGATGAAAACAGCCGCAGCTCTGGGCAACTGGTGGTTGGCAGTGTCTTCATGATACCGTGCCAGCTCATGTAGAGTTTTTTGGTGAAACATCAACTCAGCCAGGTGACTCAGCCCTCCTACAGCCCATATTTGGTACCCTGAGATATCTGGTTTTTTCCAAAACTAAAATCACGTTTGAAAGGGAAGAAATTTCAGACTGTTGATGAGATTCAGGAAAATATCATGGGGCAGCTAATGGCAATTCCAACAATGGATTTTGCGGTGTTTTGAACAGCGGAAGAGATGCTGGGTTAACTGTTTGAGGTCCCTAGTTTCCTACTTTGAAGGGGACTGAGGTGTCATTGTCCTATGTACAGTGTTCTTTGTGTTTAAAAAAAAAGCTGCCATTTTTCCATGGTGAATGGCTGGATACTTTCTGGACGGACCTCAAATATGAGTCTAATATTTTTTTCTGTTTTCATTCAGGAGAGAAGAGGAGCCTCACCTTAATTTTTGGCAGCTGGCAATGCTTTGAGTCCTTTATTTGAGAGGGAAAGTTTGTAAAGTGATGTTATTTTTGGAAGATTAATAACTGCCCTTTGGTGTAAAGGGAAAAGAGGAGGGCAGAACTGCAAATTCTTGGGCATAGCTCCAGATCCATATTAACTAATAGACTAATAGAATGTTCTAATGGCCAGGTGGCCCACTTAAGTTCATAAGGAATTGCAGAACGCACTTTAGTGTGAGAGGTTTATTGAAACAGTATGGTTCATGGACCTAGACCCCTCAGAATTTTTCAGAATACCTGAAGTAAAAATTGAAAAAAAAACGATACTTGGCCTTTTTAAATCCTTAAAGTTGGTTTTCTAACTGCACTGCTGCACAGAAAGCCGACTCATGAGAACCTTAGATGTCTTTATTAAAGATCCATTTCTAATGTGCTTATGAACTGCAATAAAAGTGACTGACTATACATTATGCCTATTAGTGTGGTTTTTGTGTGGATTTGTGATTGACTTCAGCCAAAAGTACTCCATGAAAATAGTATAGCAATAGTAATAGTTAATGCCTTAAGTCTCCTAGCTTGTGTCTGTCCTGTGTATCCTCTTGTGCTCTTTGTGTATAACTTGCTGTTGGCACTTGACCATGGGGAAGATTCAGGTAGACCAGTCCTTACCTTCAGTTTCCGTGATGTTCAGGCAGCTTGACAACTACAAGATCGGGTGTAAGTGGTAGTAGCAAAGCTGTTAGACTAGTTAGACCTGTTGTTGGCATCTGAGTAGCAAACACCTGAGCCTGGAAGAAAATTGCCTGAGTGATGTGAGGTTGAGTCACAATGGAAGCCTGGTCAAACCCTTGCAGTCTGCTGGCGCTCTGGGGGGAGTGATAGGCCCTGCAAGATGGGGGCTGGCAGGGAACCATCTGGAAGGTAGAGTTTAGACCCTGGTGGGGCTAAGTGAATGATGTGTGGAGGTAGAACAGCCATGAGACCATTGAGGTCAGATTTAAGGGAAGAGGGTCAATTGGGGGGTCTGAGTGGTGGGTCATGGCTCAAGCTGATGGAGATGTTTATAGCTGGTGTTCAGGGCCAAAGGATAAGTTCAGGAGTGGGAGCCATTTCATACCAGCCATAGTTACGGAGGACAAACTGGGAGAGCTTTCAAATATCTAGGTTATCTGCCTAAACAAGCAGCACTTGCAGTACTTAGTTTTAAATTTTTGAATATTAATCCCTACTCTAAAGTGGATATTAATCTAAGCCAGTGTCAAGTGAGAAAACTAAGGAAGAAAACCAGGAAATTCCTCAAATCTACAACTAGAAAGTGGAACTTGTGCACACAGGCATCAGATCCCTGCAGACTTGCTAGGAGGAGACCATGGTGTGAGGCAGGGTCCTGTTTACCCCCAGGACCAGGCTGCTGTGCAGCTCATCTTGGTGTCCCCACACACTGTCCTTGGAGTGCTCAGTGTAGCGTTAGCCTTTTCTCCACAACCAGAGCTTATCTAAATGTTTAGTACAAATTCTTGGCAGGGCTCCGTAACTAACGCTGGGCGGAAAATACACATTTCTCTTTCCTGATGTCCAACTATGGCTGAAGCAAAGCTGTCAGCAGGTAGTCTAGGTCCCACCCTACCTGCTAAATTTTGTCTTGCAACATACCTGTCTAGACTTTCTAAACAGGATTTTCTGGCCTTATCCGGCATGGAGGCAAGTCATGCTGTTTGTTGCCAAACTAGGTGTCACACCACCTAGGTTTGAATCCTGATGCCACCACCTGTCCAGGTGACCTTGGGTGAGCCACTTAATCTTTCTCTGTGTCCTCGCCTGTAGAATGGGGATGACTAAAAGTAACCTACCTCGGATTGTAAGAAATGAGTTAATATTTGTAAAAAGCTTACTTAGAGTCTCATAGTAAGTACAATGTCAATAACATTCTTTGACTTCTGGAGCAAACGACTAAGGATACAGTATCCAAAATTCTGTTGAATGAATACCACTGTTGATTTACTACTAAGCCAGGCTTATGCATGCAGAGCCACCCTGCCTTTCCAGGAGAGGTAAAAGGGGAGAATTGTAATCAGTAACTTGCCCAAGATCATCTGACTAGTAAGTAGCAAAACCAGATTTGGACCGAACTCCAAAACCCTATCATATATCATTAGCGTTGAACAAGGCAGTGTGGTAAGATCGTATGCACAGCATTTCATTTAATACTCCACGTTCCTCTGTAAAGCAGGTATGCTTTGTGTGCCCATTTTACAGATGAGAAAACTGAAGTTGGAGGGTTTGAGGGACTTAACCCAAGTTATGCAGCCCGCAAGTGGCAGAGCATGAATAAGGCAATTGACAACAGTGCTTGTATTTAACCTACATCATCACACCTCAAAAACTATTTCCGTGCAGTTTAAACCACAGAACTTTTTTGGCCTAACCTAATGTAGTAACCACTATACCATAAACACTCAGTTTAATGAATTATAAGGCTACGATGTGTCCAGATTTACTTGACTCTGGAAAGTACTAAACTGAAAAAGTTGAGTCAGTTTCCTGGGCATCAAGAGCCCTTCCCTGACCACGTCTCCCTCTTCCACCCCTTTTTGTCTTTGTGATGGAACTTTTTTCTTGTGATGGAATCCACTTTATGATAGTACCTGACATTTACTGAGTACTTGTGTGTGCTAGGCATTCTTTAATCCTTGTAACAGCTCTGTGTGGCACAGGGGCTTTTATTAAGTCCGTGTTATAGAAAAGGAAGACAAAGATTATTTGTCCAAGGCCACACAGAATGGGACTTCAAGGTCGGAGCCTCTAGAGCAGCAGTACCCAACCTTTTTGGCACCAGGGACTGGTTTCGTGGAAGAGAGCTTTTCCACAGACCTGGGGTGGGGGGGTGGGGGGATAGTTTAAGGATGATTCAAGTGCATTACATTCAAGCCCACCTACTGCTGTGTGCCCCAGTTCCTAACAGGCCCAAATCGGTACCGGTCCACAGCCCAGAGGTTAGGGACTCCTGCTCTGGATTTTTTTTTTTTTTTAAGATTTATGAGAGGGAGAAAGAGAGGGAGAGAAACATCAATGTGTGGTTGACTCTCGCATGCCCCCTACTGGCGGCCTGGCTGCAACCCAGGCATGGGCCCTAGACCAGGGATTGAACCAGCAACCCCTTGGTTCATGGGCAGGTGCTCAATCCACTGAGCCAAACCGGCCAAAACTGGAGTCTGAACTCTTAACTGCCATCTACACTTGCCCTACCCCGAGCACCTGGCACCTTGAGCATTCCATCATGATAATTAGTATCCTGATGTGATTATTTTTCAGTTGATGTCCATCTAACCTAATAGTTGGGGGAACCTCAAGGAATAGGACCAGATATGTAAGTTTGATACTTAATAATGGGCCTGGCACATAGCAAACACTGGTCGATTGTTGTTTTTCTGTATTCTATTTCATTGAGGTCAGCTTTGATCTTTATTATGTTCTTCCTTCTATTTTCTTGGGGTATAGTTTGCTCTTTTCCTAGTTTCTTAAGGTAGAAATTGAAGTCATTGATTTGAGACCTTTCTTGTTTTCTAACAGGCATTTAGTGTTGTGAGTTTTCCTCAAATAATGCTTTAATGATATCCCATAAATCTGTATGTTGTTTTCATTTTAATTCAATTTAAATACTTTCAAATTCTGTTTTGACTTTTTTTTTTTTAGCTGTGGGCTAATTAGAAGTATGCTTGTTTTTAAATACTTAGGAGTTTTCCAAAGATCTTTCTGTGATTGGTTTCTACTTTAATTCCATTGTAATCTAAGAATATATTTTGTATGACTTAAATCCTTTTGAATTTACCAAGACTTGTTCTATGACCCAGAATATGATCTATCTTGGTAAATGTTTCACATGCACTTGAAAAGCACGTGTCATTGATTGTTGTTTGAAGAAAGCAAAGTGGAGTATGAAGAAAGGTGAAGTATTCTGTACTTCAGTAGGTTCAAATTAGCTGGTTCAAGTGTACTACATCCTTGCTGTTTTTCTGCCTACTTGTTCTATCAGTTATGAAGAGTGGGGTATTAAAATTTCCAGCTATAGCTGTGGATTTGTCTATTTCTTCTAGATGTTCTATCAGTTTTGGTTTCATGTATTTTGAAGCTCTGTTATTAGTTGCATATATGTTTAAAATAAAAATTGATGTTTGGGTTCAAAGAAGGAAAAGATAAGTGGGGCCAAGGAAGTCTTCATGGAGATGGGAACTGAATTGAACCTTAAAATGTGTCAAGAACTCAGGTAGGGAGAAAGGCACCTGGTAGGGGAACAACCCAGATAAAGGTAAGAAGGTGGGGATGATAATGGGTACCTTCAGAGTACGGTGCTGAGGCTAAGGGGGGACATTTGCCACCTGATACTGCAAGCGCAGCACCAGAGAAATTTCTAGGCTCTCAAAGACTTCTAAACAGGGCAAGATCTCACAGCCATGACTTAGGGAGACTAACTTGGAGAGCATGGTGGAATGAAATGGAGGGGAAGAAATGAGAGGTGGGAGCTGAGGCCAGGAAGGTGGTGCTTCCAACCAGAAGGGCAGGCAGAAACTTGAGGAGAGGGGAGAGACGAAACAGAAAAGAAGTTAAGGTTTGAAGCTATACTGCTCAGAGAACCCTAACTTCGGTTGGAAGGATGAAGGTGCATGGGAACAGAGTCTAGATCTGTGAGTGCTGGGTCATCTGGGTAGGGATGTAGGGCTGAAACTTAGCATGGAGCTCAGAACCAGACTGGATGGACTGCCCTCAATGAAAAAGTGACGGCTCCGCTCCGAACAAGAGCCCTCCTGCCACTTACATGACGACTCCAGAGAATGTCTCTAACCTCTCTGAACCTAATTTTTCTCATTTTTCAACTGTCATGAGGCTTTTGAAAGGAACAAATGTGCTAAAGAACATGGGTAAACATGTTTTTGTAGTTAAAAAAAGTAAAGGTTTTTTACAAAATAGGTGATAAATATCATTTTTATAATTACATTAAGCCATGTGAATGAATAAGATCTTGGAGGAGGACAGCAAGGCGAGATCAGAAATCCCAGGGCTTAAACTTGGAGAAATTTCACGGTACTAGATCATCCCAAGGAGGCGTTCGTGATGGAGGCAGAGGTAAACTTGAAGAGGTAAGAAATCCTCAAGATGGGGAGTATTTTGGGGTGGGCTCTGCAGAGCAAAGGAAATGCAATTGGTAAATACTCATCAGAAGTGTCCATCTACTTGGGTATGATAGAACGACTTTCAGAGTCAGAATCAACATGAAATGGAGAAAATACCAACTGCAGTGGTCACTGCCCTGACCTGGGAAACCGCCCAATCAATCAAATGGCCACAGAGGTCACCTCAGGGAACACCTGAAATCTTCACAAACGGTTTGTGTCCATCCTGAAGAACGAGTGTGTTAACAAGAGAGGGTCGTCTGCTTGGTGCCCGTTTTCCTTGTCCAGACCCCCACCCACCAGTCACGCGCTTTTCTTTCTAGTCTGCCTCCCTCACTCCGCCTGCTCCCCCTCACTCTCCGTTTCCCCTTCCCGCAAACCCATGCTCCATTCCGTTCTAAAGCAAAAATCTATTCATATCACTCCCGTGGTCAAACCCCTTCCATAGTTCCCTATTGCCTCAGGCTGGAGGCTGCACTCTTTAGACACACGAGACTGTGCGTCCACGCCCGGCTCCCCTGCTCCAGCCCTGTCCCGTCACTCCCACAGGCACTCTGTGCTCCAATCGGACCTTAGCAGGTTCCCGTAGCCACACCAGGTTCCCGTGGCTCCCTGTCATTGCAAGGGATGCTTCTCCTAGGATGTCCCGGCTGCTTCGAGTTAACTTGGAAAGCCTTTCCTAAGTCCCAGGCTGAACCAGACGCCGCTCGTACCCTTGTCATAGCTCCTCCGTGTGACAGTCTGATTTCTCATCTTTCTCTTAATGGACAAGGAAAGTCAGTATCTCTTTTCTCTGTACAGTCCCTTCCACACCAGATTTTCTCCCAAAACACTGTCTTCAAGTGGTATTTCTGGTTGTCAGTCCACTTGTCCCGATATGGGGGTCTCCAAAATGCACACCAGTGGAATACCGTGGAGAGCCTGGACTAGAGCTCCCTATGGGGAGCCTGTCACTTGCACTTCCCCTGGAAGCCGCCAGGGGCCGCTGGGCTCTTTGTTTTCCTTTTTGGCCCGGGTCAGGGCCAGAGGCCTGCAGAGCGCATGCTCTGGGGCAGTTCGCGGCCCAGCCAGTGAGCCGAAGAGTTCCTCGTAGCTTGACCTGTACCGAGGTAGGTCGCGCGCGCCTCCCAGGGGAAGGGTCCTGGGGGACGGCTGTCCCCGAGTTACCAAAGCCGGAGCACGGGGTGGGGGGTCCTCAGAAGGCCGGCGCCGTTGTTTGCGAGCGCCCGGTCTATCGGCGACGGCTCCACGTGAAGCCCGGCGGAAGGAAGGCAAGGGTGCGGGTGCGTGTGTCTCCGGTCCCACGGGGCGTCCGGGAGCCGGCCGGGCCCCACCTCGCTTCAGCGAGGGCCAGGTGGCCCCTTTGCCGCCGCGCCTCTCATGCTGGGCCCACTCGCCTGCGCAGGCGGGAGATTCAAACGGCCCAAGCGCGGCTGGCCTGGGTGCGCGTGGCCGCGGTGACCTCGCCGTCGCGGGCGCGCAGACCTACTCGCTTTGCTGACTTGAGCCGGCTGCCCTGGGGGGTGGGGGCTGGAGTGCGTTTCTGAGGCGGGAAAAGTGATTTTGTTCAGCCTTCGTTTGGAGAATTCGGTTTGCAGATTGAGGAAGGAATCCTGCCCGGCGCGCGTCTGCTTTAGGAGCTCGAGGGTAGGCTTGTGAGGGTCAGCCGCAGGGAAAGAAATCCCAGCGTCAGCAGGCACCAAGGCTACTGTTGCCCAGTTGGGGAGGTGTGCTGTGAACTCCGTATCAACTCATCAGTCAACAGATTCTTTTTACTGGCCGTCTACCCTGTGTTGCCCTTGCAGGGCTGGTGAACAATGGTAAGAAAGGCCCTGTGTGGCCTTTAAAAGGAGCTCCCGGTCTCCTTGGGAAGACCCATGTGGGGCCACAATTACATAAGGGCCCGTGTGATCGTCGATGTATGCCGCAGAGCCAGGGGCGCTGCTGCTGTCAAGTCTTTCATTCATCAAAGAGTTATTGAGGTGCTCCAACCAAGTGCGACTCGGGTGTCCCAGCAGAAGTTGAGTGTATGGAGTGTTACACGGGAACTCTGAGGGTGTCACCCGACCCTGCCCAGGAGGGTCAGGGATGACTTTCCAGGTGAGGTGACGCTTGAATGGACTTTTAATGGAGCTGTAGTTATTCAGGCTGACTGTGGGTGGAGGGAGCAGCACGTGCAAAAGCATGAAGGTCTAGGTGAGTGTTGCAGTCAGGGGTCCCACAGGTGTTTGAGTCTGGCTGGAACACAGGGTACCACGAGGGGAGTAACAAGGTGATACAGCAGGGACTGGGTCTTGAAAGGTCTCAGGTGCAAGACCAAGGAATGCTGGGTAGGGGTGGAAGAGGCAGAGATGGTTTCATGCAAGAAGGGCATTGGAATGGGATCTGAAACAATGAATTTAGGATTTCATGCTCATGTTTTCAGCACATCTCAAGAGCAGGAATCCTGTTTAGCTTTGCAACTTACTAGTTGAACCCCCATGGGCCACTCACCCAATCCCCCAATTACCAGTTTCTTTATCTGTGAAACGAAGGTAAGAGGCATGTGGTTGAGAATTACTAATATCCTATAATTTTCACAAAGCAGCGGTTCTAACATCTGGTGGAAGATGTGGCCCCTTTCCTTCTGCAGAAAATAAACATAAACCCACGCACAGCTCTGTATACAAGGGGGATCCCCTGGTGAGGAACTCTTGGGGCGAAGTATCTCAGCACTGTGCCTGGCACACAGGACAAGTTCAGCAAATGTTTGTTGCCATATGAGCCCCTGTCCTCCCTTCCCTGGGGATCTCTCTCACAAAGAGATTCTTTAGACTCCGGTTCTGGCAGGCAGGTGTCTGCCTGCTGACACTGGGGATCAGGAAATGGTGGTAGAGACAGCTGCTGTGGTCAGACAGGACTCTTGTCTCCCTTTGCAGAAATGACACTGGTGAGGTCACAGGGGGGCACAGCAGGAACACCAGGCCCCTGGTAGACTGTCTAGTATGCCTGCTTTCATCACAGGAAGAAACGGAGGCTCAGAGAGGAGTGGTCAGGAGACCACTATTTCATCCCGCTCCGGTGTGGCCTGGGGTGCCTTACCCTGAACCTCAGCTTTCTTATCTGTGAAGCCAGGGTGATCACACCTCAGAAGGCAGGTGTGGGCATCTAGGAGAGTTGACTCTGTACCTGACTTTTAATTATTTGGTACTGTCTCACTCTTCTCCCAGACTGTGAGCTCCTTGAAGATGGGAGCTGTGTCTGTCTGTCGCGTGGTGATGGTGGGGGACAAAAGACTATGCTTATTCCCAGACCAGACACTCACTGTCTGGTTAAGAAAACACACCCAGAGCAGTGAGAGAGGGAGTGTGCACAAAGGACTGTTTGTGCACCAGAGGATGCAGGTGGGGAATGGGCGGGAGGCTCCACCTTTGAGAAGATGCCCTCTCATCCCTGCCCTGCCCCTCGGGCTGCTCACAGCAGCACTGCAGTGCCCAGAGTTCCCCTTCTGAGAGATGAGGGTTCTCAGGCTCAGAGAAGTCAGGTCTGCTGGACTCTAAAGCCAGTGCTCAGCTCCACCACCCAGGCAGTGGCACCCATTGTCTTCTCCCACATCCTTCAGATTCTTCACCTGCCCCGCCCTTGCTCTTAGGCCCTAGCTGTCCCAGCGTCTCCTCTGCTTCTCAGCTGCCTTCTGCCCTCTGCTCCTTGTGCTTGGCCAAGTTCATGGGGGAATCCTGGGGAGGTCTTCTCAGGCTGCCTCCCCCTGCCCAGATCATGGCCTACCTTTAGCCAGACTGTTGTTTTGTTTTGTTTGTTCATTTTTTAATCCGTGAGCTAGATCTGGGTTCCATTTCTGGCTCTCCTTTACTGGCCGTGTGAACTTCGGCTGGTGAATTTACTTTCCGAGCCTCGGTTCTCTCGACAGTGAAAGAGGAGTGAGAGTGCCTTCTTCAGCGTGTTGTGAGAAGTAAAACGTCGTTGGCATGTGAAGACAGTGCCCAGAGAGGCTTATATTTTAAGGAGTAGATTTCTGTAGTGGATAGACACGTAAATAAAGGCATTATGGTCCAGAACTTTATCCTGATTTCTCTGGGAGAGAATGATTCCTTTAGGATTGGGAGAGGAATCTGAGGTGATTTACCAGTGTAATTTAAAATGTTTAAAAATGCAAATCTAATAAAGGCATTCTTCTTAAAACTTTCCTGTGTCTCTTGATCCAGCCCTGGTTCCCTTGTGCCTTTTGACTACTCTCTCTCCAGCTACAGCGTCTCTGCCCCCCGCCCTCGCCCTCCGCTAGGCCCCTGGACGCAGCATACGGTGTGCACTGGGCTCTGTTGTTCGCGTCTCCCCTTCTGGCTTTCTCTCCTGGTTCAGGTTGTAGCTTAAATGTCCACTCCCTGACCACTCTCCTCCCTTTTTCCAGTTATTCTCTCTCTTTTTTTATTATGGTAAAATATATATATAACATAAAATTGATCATTTTAGCCATTTATAAGTGTACAGTTTGCATAAGTGTACAACATTAAGTTCATTTACATCGCTGTGTGATCCCCAAGTTATTCTCTTATGTAGCCCCTTGTCTATCCTTCACACAGCACCATCTGTAGTCATTTTTTTTTTCTTTCCCACTAGGACGTAAGCTCCATGAGAATGGAGAGGGCTAGTGTTCTTTTTTCTTGCTACCCCGAGCCCAAAGCCAAACAGTGGCAGTAGGCACTCAATAAATATTTGTGGAATGAGTGAATGCTTCCATGTATCAAGTACAGCAGGTCATGGAATAATGATGTTTCATTCAACACTGTTTCATTATAGTGTTAATGAGACACTGTAGTCAGTTCACTTAGAGTCACAGAACCTACTGACTGTGTTAAATGTGGAGTTACCGTACTTATTGTGTGCTTGGCACTTAAGTCTTTTTTTGTTTCAATGTTTAAAAATTGATTTGAGGCTGGTGTAGCTCAGTGGATTGAGCGTGGGCTGGGAACCAAAGGGTCCCGGTTCGATTCCCAGTCAGGGCACATGCCTGGGTTGCAGGCCAGGTCCCCGTGAGGGCCATGTGAGAGGCAACCATACAATGCTGTTTCTCTCCCTCTCTGTCTCCCTCCCTTCCCCTCTCTCTAAAAATAAATAAAAATAAAATCTAAAAAAAATAAAGAGGTTAGGGCTGCTGGCTAACCATGGTCACAGAAGCCATGTGAGCCAGCCGCAGCTCTGGCGGTGAAGCCAGTTCCCTCTGATCCCAAAGAACATGCATTTGTAGTGAGGGAAGAGGGTCTCAAAGAGGCGGGCTGGAGGGAGGACTCCCGTCCTGGGAGGATAAAACTGGAGTGAAGCTCAGAACTGCTACCTCATCAGAGTCAGAGCTGGGCCAGTCACAACCTGTTGAAGCTCAACCTGCATGGCTACTTCCCTGTCTCCAGTACTTTGTTCTCCTCCCTCAGCGTAGTCAGCAGAATGTGCCCCAAACTCTAGAGGCCATCTACTGTGTTCGTATACTATGGAGTGAGAGCTAAAGCGTCTGAGGCTCTGGGACCTCCTGGAAGGAAGGGAGGGAGAGGGGGCCAGAGGGCGTTGGCTGCTGGGCAGACCCACAGCTGAGCCTCAGAAGGCTCTTGGGTAGAGTCTCTATCCCTCATCTACGAAATGGGGGAGAGGAGGCTTAGGTTAGTTCAGAGCTGTGCCTGAGCATCACCTGGGGTAGGCTCTGGACATAATAATAACACCAGTATTGATTTACTGAGCACTTACTATGTAATTACTTTTACAATATTAGCTCATTTAATTCTGTACATCACAACGATGTAGGTACTATTATTATTCCCATTTTACTGAGGAGGAAACTCAGTCAAGAAGAGATTAAGTAACTTTACTCCAGGTCAAACAGGTGGAAAGCAGCTGGGCCCAGATTCGGACTCTAGAGCCTGTTCTGTCTCTCTCTTTCTCTCTAATCCTCACCCAAGGATGTTTATTGATTTTAGAGAGAGATAGACAAACATTGATGTGAGAGAGAAGCATCAGTTGGTTGCCTCCCATATGTGCCCCACTGGGGATCAAACCCACAACCCAGGCCTGTGCCCTGACTGGGAATCGAACCGGCGACCTTTCAATTCACAAGCCATCACTTGATCCACTGAGCCACACCAGCCAGCAATATGTCTGCATTTATATTTCAAAAATGGATGGATTTTTTTTAGTCTGCTTATATTATTTGGCAATGGTAAACATCTTCTTATTCAGTAAATAAACCTCTGAAAGCATCACTTTTAGTGGCTTCATACTGTTCCATCATGAATACACCATATAGTATCTAGCAGTTCCCCTACTATTGAGCACATGGGTTGCTGTGTTTTTAAAAAATGTTTTGAAGCCCGGCTGGTGTAGCTCAGTGGATTGAGTGCGGGCTGGGAACCAGAGGGTCCCGGTTCGATTCCCAGTCGGGGCACATGCCTGGGTTGTGGACCAGGTCCCCAGTGAGGGCCATGTGAGAGGCAACCATACATTGCTCTTTCTCCCTCCCTTCTCCTCTCTCTGAAAATAAATAAATAAAATCTTTAAAAAAAATGTTTTGAAGAATACAATAGAGAATATTTGTGGAACTTAATCTTGGGGTGTATTCCGTTCTTGTTCTCAGATAAATTGTGAGAAGTGGAATTGCTGGGCAGTTCCTCTCACCTTTTTTCAAGGTTTTCTTTTTTTCCCTTTTTTTTTTTTAAATGTTGCCTGATTAGAGGAGGAAAATAATTACCATTTCTGACATGGAGTACTTATTTGTGTTTTTCAGGACAGAAGGATGCCACCCAAGCGTATGGCTAAGAGAAGTTCACCCCCAGAAGATGCCCTCCTCAAAAGCAAGAAGGCAAAGAGTAAGTTGGCCTCTGTCTTGGCATTGGGTGGCCTCTTAAAGCCCCAAAATCTGGGCCTGGGCTCCTTCCCTTGACATTTAAAGCTGAGGGACCTCAAAGTTCAGGAACTCGACCCAGGTGAAAAGTCTCCTGTAGGTCATTGAATTCCATCCTCTGGGAATCAAAAAGGTACAGAGACTTGTCTAAAAGCTCTCAGGTAGAACTAGCAAAAAAGAAAAAAAAATCTAGATCCTCAGGCTTTGCTCCAGGCAGTGATGGGTTATGGTTTAGACCACTGACTTCCAGATGTGGGTTCAAGGCCTGGCTCTTCCACTCCCTAGGTGTGTGGCTTTGGGCAAGTATCCTGATCTTACTGAGCTTGAACTACCCCCTCACAAAATAAGGGGCGAGAACAGTACGAACCTCACTGGGCTGTTGTAAGGAAAATTAGATAATGTCCTGGTACCATTTGAAGGAGGTGGCTATGGTCTCCTCTTTCCTGGAGGGAGGCAGGTAGGAGAGATCTGCCCCCAACCTGGGAAGGAGGAGTGTGAACGCACACTCAGACTAGTGTCTATCTTTTGCAGACCCTCGTAACCAGGCAGTGAGTTCCCTCGTTGCATCCCACCGCGCTCCAGGCACCCGCTACTTCCGAGGTGCCTGCAGGCCAAGCCCTCCTGACCAGGAAACCCAACCAGGTGGCTCCCAGCCCTGCTCACCCTCTGAGGCCCTGGAAGTTGTGGCCACGCCTCCAAGGGAGGGGCTGGACACCATTGGCTGTCTGGGGCCCCAGGCAATTGTTATTGGCCAGCAGATGGCCCTGGGTTGCCCACTGGTTGGTGCTTACCTCTCAGCGAATGCCCGTGTCAGTTCTTACTGTTCCCCTCCCTCTTCCACTGCTCTGCCTCTGCTCCCTGGAGGACCAATATGAACGCAGGGTGTCAGTGTGAATATGTTAAGAGTTAAGGCACACCCAGAGGGTGGAGGCTGGGGACTGTGCTCAGACCCATGTAGGCTCCCTTAAGTTCAGTGCAAACACTGCTACTTATTAGCTGTATTACCCTCTCTGAGGCTGTTCCCTTTCTTATAAAATGGGATCTTAAATATGGAAGATCTGCAGCATGTGGGGGACCACAAAGCAGTCTAACAGTAGTAGTGAGCAGTCAGGAAGGGGTAGACATTGTTACCTCAGTGAGCCCTCACTGTTGGCACTGCGGCCCCTGGTTAGGAACTTACAACTAATCAGGAAAACTGTCTTGTGTACTCACTGGTCTCCCCACCAAGATTCATTTCAGAACATTGAGTGGTTCCTTGTTTCCATTTCCTTCCTGTCACATTAGTAATGTGCCCAGTTTTTATGAACCCTATGAGATAGGTACCAATGTTATGCCCATTTTACAGATGGGGAAACTTAGGCTCAGAAAGGTCCTACTAATGGTCTGTGGCAGAGCAGGGGCTTGAACCCAGGTCTGTGTGATCCCGGAGCCCATGCAGTGACCTCTCCTCTCTCCAGTCATCCTACATACTCAAGGGCTGTCTTCTTCACCCCTTAGTCTCACATAGGTCCCACCGCACAGAACCAGGTTTGGTGCTGACGCTGGGCCAGGGCGACGTGGGCCAGCTGGGGCTGGGCGAGAATGTGATGGAGAGGAAGAAGCCAGCCTTAGTACCCATTCCGGAAGACATTGTACAGGCTGAGGCTGGGGGCATGCACACCGTGTGTCTAAGCAAAAGCGGCCAGGTAGGTGGGAGGGTGGCACGGGATTGGACAGGGTCTGGGGTTGGAGGAGGAGCTTCGAGCCAGCACACATTTCTCTATGGAAATGGAGCTGGCTACCTAAGCAGGGGGTGGTCTGACAAGAGTGGAACTGAAGGCCAGACGTTGCACTAACGGGGCACCCTGCGCACAGGTCTACTCCTTCGGCTGCAATGACGAGGGTGCCCTGGGAAGGGACACGTCCGTGGAAGGCTCAGAGATGGTTCCCGGGAAAGTGGAACTGCAAGAGAAGGTGGTACAAGTGTCAGCAGGAGACAGTCACACAGCAGCCCTCACCGAGGATGGCCGTGTCTTCCTCTGGGGCTCCTTCCGGGTAAGATGGTCTGGAAGAGTGACTGCCTGGGGGCTGGCAGACGGGTTAACCGGTGGGGCCCCATGGAGGACTCATCTCTGCGCCCCCGTTGTGCTTACCGGTGAGGGAATCAAGTCCCAGAGATAGAGCTGGGCCGCGACCCAGGTCTCTGGCTTCTTCATTCGGGCCTGTCCACACCACTGGCTGTTTTCTTGAATCTGATGTCGTGAAGTGTGTGTCTTGGGAAGGGGTGAGTCCAGGACGTCTTTGAGCTGCGGCTGACCCAGGAAGCCTGTTACCCGTGCCCATCTCTCTGCCTTCAGCCTCTCCTCTCCCCTTCCCAGCCTTCTTCCACACTTCGCAGGAGGTCTGGGGGAAATTGTCACATATCAGAATTTTTAAGGCACAGGAGTGTAGTTTAAAAAGCAAATTCATCATTAAAATTATTTTGGTACTTTGGTATTTAATTTATTTTAAAATGTCAAAAAATCTGATGAGGCCCTGGCTGGTGTAGCTCAGTGGATTGAGCGCGGGCTGGGAACCGAAGGGTCCCGGTTCAATTCCCAGTCAGGGCATATGCCTGGGTTGCAGGCCAGGTCCCCGTGAGGGTCATGTGAGAAGCAACCATACATTGCTGTTTCTCTCCCTCTCTGTCTGCCTCCCTTCCCCTCTCTCTAAAAATAAATAAAAAATAAAATCTTTAAAAAAAAAAAATCTTTCTATAAAAAAAAAATCTGATGAGGTGTTTCCTCATCAGGGCTATTTATACTTTTTTTTTTTTTTAAGATTTTATTTATTTATTTTAGAGAGGGGAAGGGAGGGAGAAAGAGGGAGAGAACATCAATGTGTGGCTGCCTCTCACACACCTCCTACTGGGGACCTGGCCCACAACCCTGGCATGTGCCCTGACTGGGAATCGAACCAGCGACCCTTTGATTCGCAGGCCAGCACTCAGTCCACTGAGCCACACCAGGCAGGGCTATTTTTAAAATTTTTATGGAGCATTTCAAACACATAAAAGTAATCAGAATAATATATTGAATGCCCATCTACTCACCTTAACAATTACCAACTCTGGGGCAAACTTGTTGCCTTTCTGCTCCCCTGCACTCCCCAACTGCTTTGTTATTTTAGTGCAACTCACAGACCACGTATAATTTCATGTGTATTTCACTACATGGCCTGGTTCCCGCGCACCGCACCTCTCCACCGCGGTCTGGCGCCAGTGCCCCTTACCGGACAGCTCTGTGGCTGCCTGCAAGCCTGCGTCTGGCTGGTGTGGGGCATGCAGGGCTTCTGATAGGTGTTCCGCCCCTTCCTTCCAGGACAATAATGGTGTGATCGGGCTCTTGGAGCCCATGAAGAAGAGCATGGTTCCCGTGCAAGTGCAGCTGAGTGTGCCCGTGGTGAAGGTGGCCTCAGGTGAGTCTGGGGCTCCTTGCTCTGGGCAGGAGTTGGAGAACCTTGTTCTGGTGCTGGCTCTGCCTTGGGCTTCACAGACAAGCCCTGCATCCTGCCTTCCTCTCATCCTCAGGAAATGACCACTTGGTGATGCTCACAACTGATGGTGACCTCTACACTTTGGGCTGCGGGGAGCAGGGCCAGCTGGGCCGTGTGCCTGAATTATTTGCCAATCGTGGTGGCCGGCAGGGCCTTGGTAGGTGGCTTGGGTCCCTCTGGCAGGGCAACTTGGCAGTCCAGCCGCTGGTGAAGGCCATAGGCAGGAGGGATTCCCTGTGTGTGTTTAGGCTTACATCAGATGGATGTGCAGAGGTAGTTAAGACCTTTGACTGTAGAGCCAGGCTACTCTGGGTTTGAATCCTGGTTCTGCCACCTCCTGTGGGACCCCGGACATAGTTTCCTCGTCTCTAAACCTACCTACCTCGTTGGGGTGTTGTGAGGTTAACTGAGCTAACATAGCAGAATGGCTGGCACCTGGTAAGTTCCGTGTCAACATCACCTCTTAGGGCCCGGGAGTCTGAGTAAGGCACTTGTACCCTCTTGGCCTCGGTTACCTCATCTGTGCACAAGGAGAAAAGTCGCTGCTCAGCCTCCCTGTGAGGGTTTTAGTGACGTGGAGAAACCGACACAGGGCAGAGAGGAGAGGCTGTGTGTGCCTGCCACTGACCCTGGCTTTTCTCTGCCTGCAGAACGACTCCTGGTCCCCAGGTGTGTGATGTTGAAATGCAGGGGAAGCCGGGGCCACGTGAGATTCCAGGATGCCTTCTGTGGTGCCTATTTCACTTTTGCCATCTCCCTCGAGGGCCATGTGTATGGCTTTGGCCTTTCAAACTACCATCAGCTTGGTGAGTCCCCAGAGTGACCTGGGTTCCAGTCCTGGTCCATTACTTATTTATCTGCACCCTCAATGGGGTCCCCCTCAGAGCCACCGTTTTGTCATCTGTGAAACGAGAATGTCCACAGGCTGGTGGGGTTTGGGTGGCCTCTGTGGAAGGGGATGAAGAAGGACAGCTCCTTGGACACCTTCATGCCTGACAACTGTCCTGGCCTTGTCTCCCAGGAACCCCAGGCACAGAATCCTGCTTCATACCCCAGAACCTGACCTCCTTCAAGAACTCTACCAAGTCCTGGGTGGGCTTCTCTGGTGGCCAGCACCATACGGTCTGCCTGGATTCGGAAGGTGGGCCCTTTGCATCGGAACTGCCGTGTCCCCTCAGCACGGGCCTGGCTTGACCCCTGAGACCACGGCCTTAGGAACCTGGGCCTGCTCCATGGATTGGGCCAGGTGTAGGTCCTTAAGGGTCTCACTTGTCCCCTGAGTCCTGCTGCTCTTCCAAGTATGAGCTAGTGGGAGCTTACGGAGGTTCTCCCAGGCCTCCCCCCAAACTGGAAGAGACCCTGCAGACCTCCTCCTTATCACCCTGGGAATGGGGACCAGCTCCCGTATATATGGGAACTCTCCTGGCCAACCTGGAACACACCCTCTGTGACCGCTCATCTCTCCCCTTCCTCCCACAGGAAAAGCATACAGCCTGGGCCGGGCTGAGTACGGGCGGCTGGGCCTCGGGGAGGGTGCCGAGGAGAAGAGCGTGCCCACCCTCATCTCCAGGCTGCCTGCCGTCTCCTCGGTGGCTTGTGGGGCCTCTGTGGGGTATGCCGTGACCAAGGATGGTGAGTGGGGCCACCCACACTCCATCTGGTTGGGGCCTGGGAGTTGCGTGTGGTTCTTGCCAAGTTGGCTGGGAGGCTCTGGTGTTCATCGTCAGGTGCAGCTGAGATGCAGAGGGCAGTGTTCACGATAACATTATTTTTCTCCTGATTGTCAAAAGCTCTGGCTTTGATGATCTTAATGTGAATAAATGAATTATTTTAATCAAGGTGATTTTGTTCTGTAGAGGAGAAAAATAGCAAAGGAGAAATATAACCGAAACCTAGCCAGGCAGTAGGACTTGAACCTAGGTCTCTGACTCCTAATTCAGGCTTTTCTTTGCATTTTCCTCCATGGTGACCCTTTTGTTTACAACCTAGTACGTGCCAACTTCCCAGGGAGTTATACTTAGACTTATATTAGGAGAAGGCTTCGTAGTTGGGGTTCTGACAAGCACAGCAGAGGGGGGTGTGAGCAGGCAGTCACCAAAGCCTGAGTGGGTGAGTGTCGCAGCCCAGGCAGGTTGGTGGGGGTGCTTGATCTGGGATCACCTGGGCAGAGTTCCCGACGGCCTGGGGCTTGTACTGCACCTTGAAGGTTTATGATAAGCAAAGGAGGGCATCCTGGGCACAGGAACATGGAGAGCCGTCTCAGGTGGCCGGTCCTGGGAGCGCAGGGTGGTGTAGAGGTCTGGGGAATGGCCTTGAACGTCACGCCTAGGAGTAGGGAGAGGTCTTTGGCAATGTGTAAGGACTGTGGTACTGGGATGACAAAGCTTTTATCCATCATCTCCTTGACTTTTCCCAGCTTCCCTGATCTCCCAGGGGCTGGGACATTCTAGGCTCAGTGGGCCGAGACTGAAACGCACCCTATGCCCCACACTTCTCTCACTGCAGAAAGGTGAGGCTCTGGGTCCTGCAGACAACTGCCCCTGTTTCTCTCTCACAGGTCGTGTTTTTGCCTGGGGCATGGGCACAAACTTCCAGCTGGGCACAGGGCAAGAGGAGGATGCCTGGAGTCCCGTGGAGATGACAGGCAAACAGCTGGAGAACCGAATGGTTTTATCTGTGTCCAGCGGGGGCCAGCACACAGTCTTACTGGTGAAGAACAAGGAACAGAGCTGATGAAGCCTCGGCGGGCCTGGCTCCCAGCCCCTACACCTCCCTCCCAGAACACGGAAGCCCTGATGACTGCAGACTCCAGCGGGCCGCCCCCAGCCCCAAGTACTTTGTCATCTCCTGCCTTTTCTCCATCCACAGAACAGAATCATCTTTTTCTTCCTCCTTTCTGGAATCCTCCTGTAACCTACAGGATGAAGGGAGGGGAGCGGGTTTTGCGGGAATGATGCTTACCCCAGAACTATGTGATTAGACCGTTTCCCCTCCTCCCTACCTCCCATGGTCCTAGCTGACCCTGGTTTTGTCTACCAAAAACCAAAACTTCCTCTCAGGGGGTTTGGTTCCCACACCCTGAGGAGTCGGGGCCCCATCAAGCCCTACTCTAGTTACGTGCCACCCTTCCTGCCCTTGATGACCCACATGCAGACAGACGGTACAGTTGTCCCTCCAGCTGTCATGGACCTGTGCCTGGGGGAAACTGGAGAAAGGGCAGGGCTACGAGCCATGGGCAAGCCCAAGCCAAATATTTGACTCTGAACAGGTGTACATGGGGCAGACAAAAAAAACAATGATCCTCCACTTGATTAAAAAAGCCAATCAGCCTTTCTCCCAGAAGCACAAAGCATTCTGCCCTGCACTGCCGATCCAGCCTGCCTCACCTGCAGCCAAGGGCCCAAAATCTGGAAAGGAAGCTACGCCTGCAGAGCAGGAAACGGGTGGAGAGGGAAAGGAGGGTTTTCTAAACAAACAGCAATATCAAGAGTGAAGGGAGGGCAGGGTAGAGGTTTGGATGAGCAGAGGCTGGTCCCCAGAAAGCGAAGCAGCAGCTTGTACAGTGAGAAAATAGCAAGCAGTTTAATTTTTTTTTAATGTAAAGTATTTTAGAAGGGAGAGTGAAATCTTTTAACATTTTGAATAAATTTAGAGTTTTATAAAACAGGCCACTTGTTTTCTACATACTCCCTGCTTTTTTAAGGGAGCACCTGCTGTGTTGGGAAGGGCAGGATAAACCCACACCTGTGAACTTGGCCAAGACTAGGACTTAAGGCGATGTCAAGATGTCCTGATATGTGCCTGTCAGCTGTTGATGTGACTGTTCCGTACAAATCAAAAAAAAAAAAAAAAGATTTTTGCTTAGGTATTTATGTTTCAGGAATCATTGTACTTTTTAAAAAGATCATGCTGCACAATTCTAGATGTGGAATGGTTCTTCAGCATCCTAGTCCCAGACCAGAACAATACATCTCTAGAAATGCTTAAACTGAGCTTGCTGTTACATCATTTTCAACAGCCGATATAACTGACCAAACATGATTGACCACACAGGAACCCATAAGACAACTGACATACATTAATGTAGGTTTTCACAGGCAGTCGAGCAGACAAAACAGCTGATCTGCCCAGTATGGTGGTCACTAACTTTATGCGACCATTTGCATCTAAATAAAATTTGTAAAAATCTTAAATTCCTCTGTTGCACTAGCCACATTTCAAGTCCTCAGTAATTACACGTGGCTAGCGTGATGGTATCAGCCATGTGAATGTACAAATATATAGAACATTTCTATAATTGCAGAAGGTTACAATGGACAATGTTGATATAGAAAGTCTATATGTATAACAGGAAAGTTTTATCAGTGCCAGAAAGATTCTTCTTGGATGTGACTGACTCTTGGAAAAATGAATATGATGTAAAATAACTTAAAACGTATTCTGTGATTTTTACCCCTTTTGAACTTACGGTTTTGATGCAGGTGCTATACTGATTAGAAACTGAATTATTAGAAGGGAAAAAAATCACACCTTTGATGATACTTTCTTTGTAAAGAAGCACTTGTGTGTTTGCTACACCCCCCACCCCTTGCCAAACTCTGATTGGGTTAGATTTACAGGAATTTTTTCCCTTTCGACGATATAACAGGTTGAAAGTACCGTTCTTATAGGTCCTGTGGATTGGGACTTAGCATGAACCAGGCATTGTGCTGAGCACTTTATAGGCGATAATATTTTGTTTAATCCTTACATCAGCCCTTCAAAGTAGTCATTGCTGTCCCTCAGGAAACAGTCCCTGAGAGTTCAAGTGACTTGCCTGAAGTCAGGTAAGTACACAGGCTAGGTGGAATCCAAGTCAGCCTCCACCTGAGCCCGGCACTTGATTGCTTTGCCTTGCACTGCATGCAAGAGTCGGAAAGCTCTGCAGGTGCCTTACATCAGCAGTGTCAGGCACGGTGTGCTCGGTCCATCGTTGCTATTATGACAGTTGTACATTTATTTCCTGGAGTTATTAGTTGTCTTGTCTTTCAAGTGCTTAGTTTTTAAGTCACACCGAGTACTCTCAATTTTATCTTGCCCCATCCTCCTCCAACTTGGATTGGTTACCCCAAAACAATTGTAATCAGTACCCCATATGGCTCGGCTATAAGTAATATTGACAGTAATAATGTAAATGTTCAATACTGCTTTGACAAAAATTTTATCAGAAGTTGGAGAAGTGTGTATGTAGGAAGGGTAGTTGCTTACAATATCTGAAACTATAAATGAAGAGAATGTTATTGAGAAATATGCAGATCGATTCTAGGGAAAAGATTTGGAAATCATTGCCCCACTAGAGTGGCGGTTGGGAGTAAGGCTAGATAAGGGACTGCTGTTTATGACAAATTCAGCAAATGCTTCTTTCAGTGAATATCTCAAACATTGTAGGAATTTGATTAGAAACAAATGTACAAAGATCCCTGTCCCGTGAAGCTTATATTCTAAAGAAGTATTTTTAAATTTTCCATATTTTCAAAATAGCAAAGATTGCAGCACAAGGGCTAGCAAACTACTGAATATATAGCTATAAGTTATAATTCGAAGGCCTCAACACCCCATGAGGTAAGCACTAGTATCATTCACATTCATCTGAAAAGAGATTCAAAGACTGGCCACGATAATTGAGAAGGGATTGGGGTTGGTGCTCCGTTTGTTTGAATCTACAGCGGGAGTGCCCAACTACAACACTACTATTGCAGGGAGTGGGGCAAAGCTGGAAATTTGGCAACTCGTGGTTGAATCTCAAGTTTTCAGGCCAGTGACTGATTTACTTAGGAGCCCAACACCCCAAGCTTAGGTTGTGTAAGGGCCTCAGCGGCCCATCAGCCCAGTGGAAACGAGCCCCAGGGATCCTCAAGCATTTGGGGTGGCTTCACTGTTACAGGCGACAGTCATCACGAGCAGAAACGTCCCATTCTGAGAAATGGGCGCTAAAGTGAGGCGACGGCCTGGGACACTGTCAAACTGTCAGGATTGTCTAGTATTCGAAATCGTCTCTACCGGGGGCCTTCTATGGGCACGCCACTGTTCTGAGGCAGGTGAGGCTCAAAAACGTAGAGTGACAAGACTTGGGGATGGGCTGGTTGAGATGACAGGGTTACCCCAATTTACTCCCTTTGACCCTCCCCACGCCTCAGCAGGACTGTACACAAGAATCCCGTTCCAGCTTGAACAAAAATCTCTTATTTTGCGAACGGGGTGGCTGACAGAGTTAGGGCATACTTAGTGGAACAGGATCATCCAGGCTCCCAAAGGGGACCTTTCACATATTAAAAATGCCTATATTTGCAAGTTCTTACAATGAGCATATATCACTTTTGTAATGCTGTAGGTACGCATTTGTGCTTAAATACATAGTCAGAAGAAACCCGAGAAAGCCAGTTACCGAGGCACCGTGCCACTGGCTCTGATCAGAACTCGCCTGCAGGGATCCGGAAGCTCTGCTTCACGCCCAGTAGCCCAGTCGCCGGAAGAACCCGGAGTCGCAACAACTGGCACTGCCCTGGGCGCCGAGTTTCGGAGCGTGCGCAGAAGGCGTCGTAGGCGCATGCTCCGTGGGAGTCCCGGCAGGGAGGACTGGCGCGCCAGCGCCGCGCAGCCCGCTAAGTCCAGCTCCGGCTGCGGGCATGGCGGCCAGCCTGTGGATGGGCGACGTGAGTGAGAGGGGCGGTCCGGGTTCGACGGGGAGGAATCCTAGTGTCAGCAGGGAGGGAGGGTGTGAAGGGAAGGACGGCCTCCAATTCCAAAAAGATGAAAGTGAATAGGAAGGGGAGTTCTTTTGGGTGACACAGAAGCGGGTCCCGGCATCCACGGGTAGGGGCTGAGTCTGAGGGGGAGGGGTCCTGGGGCCCCGCCTGGATTCCTGGAGGGGAAAGGAAGGTTCTTTGCGGACTGAGCATGGGAAGAATCCCGGGGATTTTGAAGGGCTCTGTGGTTTTAAAACTGGAGGGGTGGGGTGCCTAAATCCAAGGAGAGGCTCCCTAAAGAGAGCAAGTTTAAAGAGAAGGGAGGCAAGGAATTGGAAAAGCGGGAGCTGGGGTTCAGGTCACTCTGCAGATGAAAACCTGGCCACACCCCCTCACCCCATCCCCTAGCGGTGGGGCCAACCCAGGGCTGAGAGGAAGGGGCTCTGGAGCCTGCCTGTTGGCCTGAATCTCTCTGCCCTTGTATTTACGCAGCTGGAGCCCTACATGGATGAGAATTTCATCTCCAGAGCCTTTGCCACAATGGGGGAGACCGTGATGAGCGTCAAAATTATCCGAAACCGCCTCACTGGGTACGGTTCTCTCCTTCGATCTTCTCAGTTTTCCCTTAATTATTCTGCAAGTGTCTTTCAGGTGAATGTAGAAATCGCAGAGAGCCAGGGTCTCTCGCCCCTAATAATAGTGATTATGTTATAAAAGCTGACATTTGGGGGCTTATTGAGAGGAAGTATAGCATATGTATTCTGGAGGCAGCCTGTGTTTCAAAGCTATGTTTGCTGTGTGACCTTTGGTAAGTTACTTAACCTCTCTGTCTAGTTCACTTTGTCTATAAAAATGGAAATGATTATAGCACCTACCTCGTAGAATTATGGTGACGATTAAAAGTTAATTCATATTCAGCACTTAGAAGAGTGTCTGCATATGGTATATGCTCTGTAAATGTAAACAGGTTATGGGCTGTTAGGTAATAAACACTTTAAAATCACAAAAACTTCTGAGCAAAGTATTGTTATCAGAGAAACTTAATAACTGTCTTAAAATTATACAGCTATTAGATGACAAGCCAGGACTCCAATTCAATTCCACCCTCAAAGCCATGAGTGCCTTTAACTCTTATGCTATTCATTTAAAAATTTATTTATAGAGACTCTACTATGTACTCCTGTTCTAGATTCCCATGAAACAAGCCAGACATAGTCTTTCCTCTCATGGAGTTTACTACATTCTAATGGGGGAATGAGACAATAAATAGTTAAACAAAACAATGCAGAGAATAACTTCGGCTAGTGGTGCTCTGTTGCCTCCAGTTTCTTCTTTCTCTTTGGGGGTTAGTTTTCTTTAGGTTTCTACTTAGAAACAGGAGAATTCCTTTACCAATTTGACAGTGGTTATTGAGCATCTACTCTGTCAGTTACTCTACTGAAGCACCTTGCTCAGACATCAAATGATTGAACATACAGACGAGAAATACGAAGTATGATCAACTGTGACTGGTTGACAGGTGCTTTGTATGTTCAGAGCCCCAGGAGCCAGGGACTGATTTTCTGATGGGTGGGTCATGCTGGCATAACTGTTTTTCCTGCTCCTGTAGACAGAAAACCCCAGATAATGAGTTCCTAGTACGAAAATTTATTCTGTAATGCTTTCTGTTGTTTTTTAAACACTGACATAAGCTCTCAACATTTTAATCTTTATTGAAGTAAGATTTGAAACTATCCTTTTCTACCCATGATTACCAAACTCCACTGTTTCTTATGGTACTCACAGACACATTGCATTATATCTGGCAGAGACCGGAGTGGCTTACAAGAATTGTATAAATTGGGGGGGGGGGGGGGGGGGAGCGCATAAGGGGACTATATGGTAATGAGGAAAAAATACAATAAAGTTTAAATTTAAAAAAAGAATTATATAAAATAAATCAATGTAAATTTAAAAACCAAGACCAGAGGAAATAAGGGAAAAAGACCCAAGAAAAAAAATAATATGCAGCAGAGAATTGTGCTTAAAAAAAATTGCAATCAGTCCTGACTGGTGTAGCTCAATGGATCGAGCATGGGCCTGCTAACCAAGGGGTTGCTGGTTCAATTCCCAGCCGGGGCACATGCCTGGGTTGTGGGCCGGGTCCCCAGTTGGGGACACGTGAGGGGCAACCACACATTAATGTTTCCCTCCCTCTCTTTCTCCTTCCCTTCCCCTCTCTTTAAATAAATAAATAAAGTCTGCCCTGGCTGGTGTAGCTCAGTGGATTGAGCACGGGCTGGGAACCAAAGGGTCCTGGTTCGATTCCCAGTCAGGGCACATGCCTGGGTTGCAGGCCAGGTCCCCAGTGAGGGCCATGTGAGAGGCAACCATACATTGCTGTTTCTCTCCCTCTCTGTCTCCCTCCCTTCCCCTCTCTCTAAAAATAAATAAAAATAAAATCTTTAAATAAATAAGTAAAATCTTTAAAAAAATTGCAGTCAGAAGAAATTTTTTACAACAAAATTTAAAAATGCAGTCAGTGGTTGTGCAAGTTGTTGTGCTTGATACCACAGAAATGTACACTTTAAGTGGCCAAAATGATGAATTTTATATTTTGTATATTTAACCACAATTTTTTAAATTCAAGAAGAGCCCTGGCCAGTGAGGATTAGGGGTTGTAGTGTTGTACTGTAACCCAAAGGCTGTGGGTTTGATTCCCGGTCAGGGCACATGCCTAGGTTGCAGGTTCAACCCCTGTCCCGATACTGCAATCTGTGGTCCTGGCACAGGTCCGTGGTCGGAGTGTGTATAAAGGTGACCAGTCGATGCTTCTCTTGCATCAGTGTTTCTCTCTCTCCCTTCCTCTCTCCAAACAAGCAAATGAAAAAATGTCCTCAGTGAGAATAAAAAAAAATTTCAGAAAAAAATTAAAAGAATCCAGTTAGATGTGGTGCAACCACATCTGTCATTCATCACTGGCGAGGCTATAAAATGGTACAACCCCTATGGGCAAGTTCAGTCCTAGGTCTTGAACCAAGAGAAATGAAAGCTATAGCCACCCAAAAAAGACTGGGAAAAGAATGTTCAGAGCAGCCTTGTGATGGTGGCCAAAAACTGCAACAGCCCAGGTATCCACAAATAGGTACTGGTGTAGTCATGCAATAGAATACCGTTTAGCAATAAAAAGGAGCTACTTACAATTAACAACATGAATGAATCTGCAAAGCATTATGCTACATTAAAGCCTTACTGTATGATTTAATGCATTTAAAATTGTAGAATGTACAAAATTAATCTATGGGTAGAAATTAACTCAGCATATAGAAGATTTGTGCACTTTTTTTTTTAATTGAATTTATTTGGGTAACACTGGTTAACCCAATTATACAGGTTTCAGGTGCACAGCTCCACAGCACATCATCTGTGCACCGTATTGTGTGTACACGACCCCAAGTCAGGTCTCCTTCCATCAACATTTATTCCCCCCACACCCTCCTCCACCTCCTGTCACCTCCAGCCCCCCTCAGCAATCCCCGGACTGTTGTCTGTGTTCATAAGGGGTTTGTTTTTTTTAAGATTTTGTTTATTTAATTTTAGAGAGAGGGGAAGGAAGGGAGAAAGAGCGGGAGAGAAACAGCAATATGTGAGAGATACATTGATCAGTTGCCCCTTGCACGCCCCCACTGGGGACCTGGCCCGAACCCAGGCATGTGCCCTGACTGGGAGTCAAACTGGAGACCCTTCGCCTTGCAGGCCAGCACTCAGTGCACTGAGCTACACCAGCCAGGGCCCGTGTCCATGAGTTTTTTCTCTCTTTTTAGATCTGTGCATTTCATTGCATGTAAACCAAAAGAGAAAAAACTGTAAACACTAATTGAACTCTGTTAGTAATATTTATGTAAAAGTAATTGAGGGAAGTATACCAATATTTGCAACTTTGAAATGTATCAGAAAATAAGGATAATAAGTGGGTAGAAGGATGGGTAGTTGGATAAAATAGTATAATACCCTGACCATTGTGGCTCAGTTGGTTGGGCGTCATCCCACACAGTGAAAGGTCACCGGTTCAATTCCTAGTCAGGGTACAAGCCTGAGTTGCAGATTCGGTCCCTGTTCGGGGCACTTACGCGAGGCAACTGATTGATGTTTCTCTCTCACATGGATGTTTCTCTCCTTCTCTTCCTCCCTCCCCCTCTCTCTAAAATAAATTAAAAATCTTTTAAAAAATAATGAAAACATAATAAAATACTCATTGTAAAATAGTATAGTAAAATATTCATTGTAGGTTGTGCATACATGAGTGCTGTACAGTTATTTCAGTTTTTATGTTTGGAATTTTTCATAATAAAATGGGTAAAGGATGTATCCCACTATCCGAAATCAAACCCATCCTTTGGCGCATACGCCCTGTATGCTTTGTGGCATATTTTATAATCCCGCTAGATGCCAGCCCTCTCCCCTAAGTGGGTATGAGGCATTCAGCTTTCCTTCGCACCCTAGAGCTGCGTGAGGGTGAGAGGAGATGGCGCGTGTGAAGTGGCTGACACAGTGCCGGGCCCACCGTGAGTGCCCTTACGAGTGGGGGTCTTTATGTCTGTGAGCCTTAAGATTCCAGCACCCACGAGACAGATCTGGCCCACCGTGTTCCTCACATCGGTGAACATGTACGGAGCTTGCAGACTCTGCTCCGTGATCCTTGGGCGCAGGTACTGTCCTTGCCCACACCCTCTGTAAGGTTGTTTGAACTGAAGATCTAAAGTAGTACATCCAGAAAAGTTTGGATTCTTTCACTAGTAATAGCTTTAAGGTTGATGTGAAGGAAGTTAACGGTTCCCCTCGTCTCGTAGCATGAAGGGATGTCAGAGGATATAGCCAGGCCCTCCTCCTTATGTCTCTTAGTGATGCTGTCAAAGTTAGAACTCCAGAAATCTCAGATGTCCCCGGCAGGTAAGGTCCATGGGTTTGCTTTGTCTGTCTAACTAGATCGTACGTTTCTTGAGGGCAGGAACCATGTCCTCCAACTCTGTGTCAGCCTGGCCTGTGGAGGTGATTGATAAAAGTTTAAATATGAACATTTTAAAAGAGTACGACAAAGAATAGTACAATGAACAATCATACAGCCACCACCCAATTCCAACAGTTGTTAACGTGTTGCCCTATTTTCCCTATTTACCTAAGTCTATCTTTAGGAAGATAGATGATTTTTTTTTTTTTTTTTTTTTCCTGAACCATATGAGAGTCAGTTACAGGCATTGTGACCTTTCACTTTTAAATATTTAAGCATACATTGCCCAAAACTGGACATGCTCTCACTTAACCACAGCACTCATGCCACAGTGACAAAATTAACAGTGATATACCATGTAATGGCTGTCTACATTTCAATTTTTATTTTTATTTTTTAAGGTTTTATTTATTTATTTATTTTAAATTTTATTTATTTATTTTTAGAGAGGGGAAAGGATGGAGAAAAAGAGGAAGAGAAACATTATATGTGGTTGCCTCTTGCGTGCCGCGTACTGGGGCCCTGGCCTGCAACCCAGGCATGTGCCCTGACTGGGAATCGAACCAGCAACCCTTTGGTTTGGAGGCTAGTGCTCAGTCCACTGAGCCACATCAGCTAGGGCCTTGCATTTCAATTTTTATAATTGCTCCCAGACTATCTATTGTAACATTTTTGGTTTTGTTTTAATTTATTGATTTTTATTCTTTCTTTAGAGAGGAAGGGGAGGGAGAGAGAAATATTGGTTTCTTGTTCCACTTATTTATGCATTCATTGGTTGATTCTTGTATGTGCCTGACTGGGGATTGAACCTGCATTTTTTAATGAATTGGGGTCCGTTCATATCCTGCATTACATTTAGTCTGTTGTCTCCTTTTTGTGTAGAAAAGCCTGCCTCTTTCTTTTCTTATAAAGATTGGCTTTTTTTTCTTTTAAGATTTTATTTATTTTTAGAGAGAAGGAAAGGGAGAGAGAAAGAGAGGAAGAGAAACATGAATGTGTGGTTGCCTCTCACGTGCCCTGCAGGGGGTGGTTGTGAAGGGGGTGGAAGGTACCTGGCCCGCAACCCAGGCATGTGCCCTGACTGGGAATTGAACCGGTGACCCTTTGGTTAGAAGGCTGGTGCTCAGTCCACTGAGCCACACCAGCCAGAGCTATTTCCTGTTAACTCTTAAAGGTGAAAGTACTTCACAGGTATAACAGTACATAAATGTTTATTAAGTCTGGGACTGGCCCAGGTCGACAGTCTTTGTTTGTTTGTTTTTTAAAGATTTTATTTATTTATTTTCAGAGAGAGGGGGAGGAGGGGAGAAAGAGACAGAGAGAAACATCAGTGTGTGGTTGCTTCTTGCATGTCCTAAACAGGGAACCTGGCCTACAACCCAGGCACGTGCCCTGACTGGGAATCAAACCCGTGATCCTTTGGTTTGCAGGCTGGCGCTCAATCCACTGAGCCACAGTAGTCAGGACGACAGTCTTACATTTGTAAGTTAGTTCTGATTTGTTGGGGAACAAAAACAGTATGAGCTCTGATTAGAAAAACCTATCCCTCCCTTAAGGCCAAGACTCATTTGGGAACCACATCTTAAACCATTCTCTTTCTCTGTTTTCTTTCTTTCCAGGATCCCAGCTGGCTACTGCTTTGTAGAATTCGCAGATTTGGCCACAGCTGAGAAGTGTTTGCATAAAATTAATGGGAAACCCCTTCCAGGAGCCACACCTGTAAGGACACTTAGATAATGATGATTTTGCCATTTTTACTGTTATCAATAACTTTCATTTATTGAATCCCTGCTACATATTTATATTATTTCTTATGGGGATGATGCTCTAACCAACTGAGCCACCCTGCCAGAGCTATATTATTTTATTTAATTCTATAACAGTCCTGAAGAGTAGGCATTGTTATCTTTGACGGACTGGGACCCTGAAGCTTAGGGAAGGGGAATAACTACCCAAGGCAAATGAGGTGGTAAGTGGCAACACCAGGATGCTAACTGAAGATCGGTCGACCCTGAAATCTATGCCCTTTCCACTCCGCCCCGCCACCTCCCTTAACGGAAGACTTGAAACTGCCCCTCTTGCCCTACTGAGAAAGTGGAGCAGGCTGGCAATAGTGAGGACACGTTTCAAGAGAGTTACATTCTGCTCTTCCCACAGTTACTTAGCTTTACAGCGGCGCCAGGCTGGCACCCCTGGGCCCTAGACCATGGAGCTGGCAGTGCCCTTAGCGGCCATCTGTGCAACCCCCTCACTTTATACAGCAGAAAGAGCTGAGGCTTAGAGAGGGGGAGATGTTTTGGCCAAGGTAATTTATTTCAGTTTTTTTCAAATATTGTTTGACTCTTAAAACACCTTTCTCTGGTTTAGTTTGTTTGTTTTTAAATTTCCAGGCAAAACGTTTTAAACTGAATTATGCCACTTATGGGAAACAGCCAGATAACAGGTAAGTACAGAGGAGCTCCAAGGTAGCTTCGAGCCTAAGGAAATATCTAGGTAGAAACAGGATGCCTCCCTGTGCAGGCCACCACCCGAGAGGAGGGGAGGGACTGGAGCTTGGCGCACTTTGCCTCCCTCCTGAAGGACAACACCATCCTGATCCCCGCTGGTGGGGCTTCCCGTTGTACTTTGTTGGGAGGCCCCGACTTCTCTCTATTTGGTCTCTTTCTAGCCTCCCCCCCATTACCACCCACAGCATTGAGGCTTTGTTCCATAACACTGGACCTGTAGCAACATACCAGTCATTTGATTCAGCATTTCAGGTTGCTTTTGAAAGCTTTAAAACAATGTATTAAAAGCTTTAGAAAGATGTATAGTCATTGACCCCGTAATTCTGCCTCTCAGAATTTATTCATGATGTGTACAAGATTTGCCTCAAAGGTGTTAATTGAAATACTGTGTGTAGTGGGCAAAATTGGGGGAAAACCAAATAATCTAATAATAGGGAAGTGGTTTAAATTGCAGTATGTTAATTAATAGGAATGTGATGATTCTGTTAATAAGTCATGCTGTAGCAGAATAGTGACATGTTGAGATGCTGGCTGTTAAAAGTGAAAAAATGCTAGGAACAAAACAAATAAATCATAGCCAGCTTTTGTAAATTCAAAAGAAGACAGGAAAAGAAGTATCAGAGTGTTCGCTGATTACCTTTGAGTGGTTGAGTTATTGGTGCTTTTGTTTTTCTTTGTCCTTTTGTGCATCCTCATTTTACACAAGGAATACGTGTCATGCTTGAAATGAAAAATGAGTTTGCTTTTCCTTTTTATTTAATAAAAAATTGTAAAGGGTTGATTTAGAATAAGCGTTGACCAACTGGCTTGCTTTGTATCATCTGTGAACTGAAAACGGTTTTGACATTTTTAAAGGGTTGTGAAAACAAAGAAAAAATGGCAGAGACCATGGGTACTCTGGCCCTTTATAGAAAAAGCTTGATGACCCCTGTCCAAAAATTTGAGGCATTGCATTTTAGCTAGGTTGTAGGTCTTCAGTAGATAAAATCCATTTCTCATTCTTTCTCTCTGTCTTTTACCATTTAAATTACAAATATGCAGTGACCACAGAACATCTAGTTACATGTTTTAAGTACCTCTGAGCTCGACCCCCATCTGCTCTCATGTAATCCTTGAAGCCAGGCAGGCCTTGTGCAGTGGATGAAGGACTTGGGGGGATCAGGGGACTGCCTCCATACCTCTTTCACCAGGACTGCCCAACGAAACAGATTAGGACCTGGTTAAGGACCCTTTGGGTGCATCATTCCCCAAGAAGGCCCAGATGAGGTTTCCCTAGAATGGGCCGAAGAGTTCGTCAGAACGAAGGTCTTGTCTCTGAATCTTATTCTCTCCTCTCAGCCCTGAGTACTCCCTCTTTGTGGGGGACCTGACCCCAGATGTGGATGACGGCATGCTGTATGAATTCTTCGTCAAAGTCTACCCCTCCTGTCGGGGAGGCAAGGTGGTTTTGGACCAGACGGGCGTGTCTAAGTAAGGCCTTACCTGTTATTGATGCCCACCCTGTTAGTTTCAGCATTTTCCTCATAGATTGGGGTGGTACAGACAGGCCATGCAGCGTGGTAGGTTCTGGAACCAAACTGCATGGGTTGGATCCTGGCTCCAGCGCTGGCCAGGGGTAATGCAGGAGACAAGTTACTGGCCTTCTGACCTTGTTTCCTCATCTGTGAAACAGGACTGATTCATAGTATCTGCTCACGGGGGCTATATAGGGGTTAAATGATGTAATATACATAAAGCAATAGGAAATGCTGTATAGATGTTTGCTATTTTATTTATTTGTGTTACTTCAAAAGTGGAAAAACCTCCAACAACTCATTCTTTGGGAGTCTGACAGACCTGGATTTCAGTCCTGCTTTTACTATGACTTTGGGCAAATCAGTAAACCTCTCTGAACTTCAGTTTCCTCTTCAGCGAAATGTGGATACTACATGAAATTGTGGGACCATTCAGTGAGATAACCCTGGAGGAAATGCTCAGCACAGTGTCTGGGAAATAAGAAGTGCTCAGTAAATGTTAGTTACCATTCATTTATTCCCCCAAGGAGACCATGGGCTCAGGAGATCAAGAACCTTGTCCACTTATGACTGCTGAGTTCCAGTGCCCAGCACAATACCTGGCATACAGGCAGACTCAGTAAATATTTGCTAAAGGAACTTTTTACAACTCATTACTACTGCTATTGCCATAATGATAATAATATTTTCTAGTAGATTGGGGGAAGCTACTCTTTGGGCAGAAGCCCTGCCAGGGAAGGTGTAGAGAGAGTGGTGAGCTGAGGGGGCGGTTCCTACGGATCTCAGGGTCCTCCCGTGCTTGAACCTCGCGTTGCCCTGCGGCACGCCTGCCCACGTGGCTTGATGAACTCTTTCCGTCCCTGTCAGCCCCTGTCCCACTCTTAGGCTTACCTTTATCCCATTTGTGATTTGTATAGCGTGTGTTTTTGTTTGTTTGGTTGGTTTTTTCCTGCAGGGGCTACGGTTTCGTGAAGTTCACAGACGAGCTGGAACAGAAGCGAGCCCTGACTGAGTGCCAGGGAGCGGTGGGACTGGGCTCCAAACCAGTGCGGCTGAGTGTGGCGATCCCTAAAGCGTGAGTCCTGCACCGGCAGGGAAGGTGGAGGGCCTCTGGACTGACCGCCCACCTGGACCCTCCTCACCTGCTTCTTGATGATCAGAGCGTCCACGTGCCGGGCGGAAGGCTCCAGGGAGATTCAGTTCGGCTCACGAACATGGAACACCTGATACTGGCCAGGCCGTTGCTGGGTGTTGGAGATGAACGAGCGTGACCCTGCCCCTCCAGGAGCTTATGGAGACAGATACATCCAGACATTGCTGATAGCAGTGCTGGAAAAGCAGTTGGGCAACACATACGTGGTGCCCCTGCTCTTTACCCAGTAGTGCCGCTGCTAGACATTTAACCAGAGAATTAGTAAGAATTGAGCAGGAGGAAAAAACAACACCCAACTTTAGCCGCATTTGTATCATTTCACCCTGTGAGCCTGCGAATGTTCCATGCTGTGGGGATGGCTAAGAATTACCGATCCAAACGCTCCACAGAGGAGTACATACATCACTGTTGTACCTGCCATGCCAGGCAGGTGTCTCACTCAGACGTACGACCACTTTTCTCTCCACAGAACCCTCCGCCCTTTGGCCAAAGCAGTAGTTCTCAACTAGGGGCGACTTTTGCCCACCAGGGGCCATGGGCAACATCTGGAGACAATTCTGGTTGTTATAACTTGGGGTGGGGGCAGGTGCTCCTGGCATCTAACGAGTAGATGCCAGAGACGGTGCTAAGCATCCTGTGGTGCCCGGGACAGCCCCGCAGACACCTGCTCACCTCCCTGCGCCCAAGTCAGTAACGTCCAGACTGAGAAACTCTGCCAGGAGTATAAGATCATCTGCATTCTTGGGGCAGAACTTCCAAATGGCCATGTTTTTTAAAGCGGCAAAAGATTTGGAGGTTCTTTGTGGTTTAACTGTTTTTAATACATGGAAGATCAGCCTGAGTGATTCCCCCAACCAAAGTATTATTTTTTCTAACTCTTATTATATATATTATTTTTTAAACTCTATTGTAAATACATATACATGATATATAAATATTAAAGAAACTACTTAAAAGAAAGAGATTTCCTCACTATCCCATTACAAATGACTAATTGTAATTTTTGAGTTTGTTTCCAGGATCCTCCATAGCTATTAATGATGTATAGAGATACACATACACACACACACTACACGTGGGTGACTTTGCATGCTGTAGACTGCTTTTTTTTTACTTTATTTATTTTTAGAGAGAGGGGAAGGGAAGGAGAAAGAGAGGGAGGGAAACATTGATGTGCAAGAGATATATCAATCGGTTGCCTCTCGCATGCCCCCAACGAGGGGGCATGCAATCCAGGCATGTGCCCTGCAACCCAGGCATGTGCCCTGACTGGGAATTTGGACCGGTGACCTTTCAGTTTGCAGGCTGGCACTCAATCCGCTGAGCCACACCAGTCAGGGCTCAATTTATTTCTTTATTCATTTTACAATAACCATGGTCTTTCCCCCCCAGTTTACTCAGTATACACACTCACTTTTCCATATAGTTGCACAATCATTATTATAATATTTTTAGCAGCTGCAGGTAATTCTTTCTATTGTATATTCTGACTAAGTCCCTTCTGCAGAGAGGTTATATTGTTATATCTACAAGTTCTTCCTAGAATATCGTCAGTGTTTGGTGCCTGTTTCTGGCGAGGTGCTCTCGGGCACTAGGAATCGAGGGAGGTGAGAGTTATCTTTGAGAGCTGGGCTATGAGAGCTAAGCATGGAGAAACAACAGAAGGTACAGACCCTGCCAGCACCTTCGATTGCCTGAACAGGGCAGGAGCAGGGTGGACATCCTTGGAAGCATTCATGGAAGGGGGCTCGCAGGGGCAAAACCTCGTCAGTTTTCAGCCCAGCGCAGGGCAGGAAGAGGGAGTCTCTACTGTTTGACAGCGCCGAGCCGCCCTGTTGGGAGATCAGATTGGAATCTAACTGCTCTGGCTGAGCCCTGTTCACCAAGCAGACGTTGAACTCACAAGGAACTTGAGAAGAGCTCGTTCAGACTTGGAGCGTTTTGTGGTGCCTGTGATGGTGATGTCTATGGAAGTTCATAGAATTCTGCTTAGGGCTTGGTTTCCTCTTTGGTTTCAGTGGGAGAGAGAATGCACCGCCCATCGTGAGGACACAGTGCGTCCCACACTGTGACCGTTCTAAGTCTCCTTATAAACCAGCTGCGCGCGTTTGGTGTGCCCGTCCGCTGGACCCTGGCCCGCGGATTGCAGTGACTCAGGAGGAGCACTGTCGTGTCTTGAGTTCTGTTCTTTGGTTCCTGTCAGTGGGACTGCTGGTCATGCCTCAGGCCAGTTTCAAAAGCCTACTCACACATGCCATTTTTTATGTTTTTGAGAGCCATGGCTTCTTTGCAGACTTGACATTGTTTTTGGTTAGCAGTTGGGACAGATGTGCAGTCAGGATAAGAAAGCTTTGAACTGGCCCTGGGCCTCAGCCCTGGTGGGCACATCGGGGAAGTAGGAGACTGGCCACACGTCTGCAGTCTGTTGGGCCGGGCGCTGTCGGTAATGGTGTGCTGTTAGGAGCATGAGCCCTGGAGTTGCATTTGGCTCCAGCCAAGGGTGTGGTCTTGGGTAAATCACCGTTTAGAGACTCTGCATTCTCATCTGAGTGTGGGAATAATGCATAATCGCTCTGTCATAGGGTCATGCAGGACTTAAAACAGGAGGCCACACGTGAAGAGTCCTTGATGCAGCTCCTGTGTAACATCTCTGTGCCTCTCAGTCTTCTCGTCTGTAAAATAGGCTAATGTATATTTATTGCACAGGATTGTTGTGGGGATTAAATGAAGTTGATCTGTGTGAAGCACGTAGAACAGCCCCTGTTCGATGAATAAGTGTTATGGAGATACTTGCCCACATCTATTTATTTTTGGTTCTTTTCCTCACTTAAGGAGTCGTGTGAAACCAGTGGAATATAGTCAGATGTACAGTTACAGCTACAACCAGTATTACCAGCAGTACCAGAACTACTATGCCCAGTGGGGCTATGACCAGAACACAGGCAGCTACAGCTACAGTTATCCCCAGTATGGCTACACGCAGAGCACCATGCAGGTAACCGGGATTTGGCAAGTCTGCCACCTTGGATAGTGTCATCCTTTAGAGACATGGCTTATTCTCCAGGGTGGGACTGATGAGGACAGGATGTCGGGCTTCAGAAATAAAACGGGGAAAGATGGAGCAAACTAGTTCTTCTCATTAAAAATAGGCCATCCTGGTGATGGGCCAGGGTTTCACTGTCCTTCTCACTCACCTCTCTGGTCTCTTGACAGACATATGAAGAAGTCGGAGATGATGCATTGGAAGGTGAGAAAGGAGCCCATCGCTCATTCCCTCTGTCTGCCATTGTGCAGTGGTCACTTTGTGTCTGGCGCTGTGCCTTCAGCCAGACGCTGAAGGAATGCATGGTGAATTCTGCCTGGAGAAACTTAACTCTTTTTTGTTTTTTTGTTTGTTTTTTATTTTATTATTGTTCACTTACAGTTGTCTGCATTTACCCCCACCCCCAACCCCAGGCAAACCCACCTCCCTCCCTTGCTTCCACCCTCCCCCTTGGTTTTGTCCATGTGTCCTTTATAGCAGTTCCTGAATACCCTTGTCCCCATTGTCCCCTTCCCCCTCCCCTCTGGTTACTGCCAGATTGTTCTAAATTTCAACGTCTCTGGTTATAATTTGTTTCTCTGGTTGTATTTTGCTTGCTTACCTCACAAGCGTCTTGGCTGTGGCTGATCTGGCCTTGGTGCCTTCTCTCATGAGTCCTTATATAAAACCCCTTAACATTTCATATAGTAAAGGCTGTGTGATGATGTATTCCTTGAACTTGAGCTTATCTGAGAAGCACTTTATCTGCCCTTCCATTCTAAATGACAGTTTTGCTGGATACATTATTCTTGGTTGTAGGTCCTTGCTTTTCATGATTTGAAATATTTCTCTCCAGCCCCTTCTTGCTTGGAAGGTCTCCTTAGAGAAATCCGCTGACAGTCTTATGGGAATTCCTTTATAGGTAACTGTCTCCTTTTCTCTTGCTGCTTGTAAGATTCTTTCCTTATTCTTGACCTTGGGTAATGTTATTATGATGTGCCTTGGTGCGTTCCTCTGTGGGCCCCGCTTCTTTGGGGTTCTCTGAGCTTCTTGGATTTCTAGGAAGCCTATTTCCTTTGCCAGATTTGGGAAGTTCTCGTTCATTATCTGTTCAAAAATATGTTCAATTTCTTGGTATTCCTCTTGTCCTTCTGGCAGCCCTATGATCCGGATGTTGGGTTGTTTACAAATGTCTCTGAGGTTCCTGAGTCCCTCCTCATTTTTTTGAATTCTTGTTTCTTCCTTCTGGTCCACCCCATTGGTTTGAGTCCCAGCTTCCTTTTTTTCCCTATTGGTTCCCTGTAAATCTTCCTCCATTATCTTGATCGTATTCTTCATTTGTTCAACTATTTCTTCTAGTTTTGTGAGCATCCTGATTACCAGTGTTTTAAACTGGGCATCTGTTAATTTGGCTATCTCTTCGTCCGTTAGTTGTAATTTGTTCTGATCTTTCGTTTTGGCCATTTTCATTCTTTTTTATCTCAGCGCACCTGTTGGAGTCTTAGGTGTTTGTCGGTGCCTGGTGACCTGGGTCGCTTTTTTGTGATGTTTCCTCTGGGGGCGGGGCCTGGGAGGGAGCAATGGCATCTGCTGTTCACCTCCACTCCCTATCACCCTCTGCTCCCCAGTTCCCCACTGCCTTTTCCGCCAGTCTCGGCCCTACTGGTTCCCACTGGCCTCTCCAGTTACGCCGCCGGCCTGCGAGGTTCACCCGTTGCTCGGGGTTGTGTTTTGTTTCGGCGCTCGTGGGGTGAGTTCCTCCGGGCAAACTGCCTCTCACTCCGCTCCTCTGCTCGGTTCTGCCCCGCTTACCGGCCTGGATGTACGTCCTCCCCAGCTTCCTGGGTGTCGGACTTCCCTTCAGTTCGATTCTGTCCGTTCTGGCTGTTTATTTTTCGTTACTGAGTTCGTTGTTTAAACTCTCTGGTTGTGAGTGGTGGCGCAGTGCGTCCACCTACGCTGCCATCTTGGCGGAAGTCCGAAACTTAACTTTTTAAAAAAATATTTAGAGAGAGAAACATTGATTTGTTCCATTTATTTATTCATTCATATGGTTGATTCTTGTATGTGCCCTGACTGGGGATTGAATCCGCAACCTTGGTATATTGGGACAATACTCTAAGCACTGGAGCTACCCGGCCAGGGCTGGAGGAACTTACATTCTAATGAGAGAGTCAGTGCATAATTTCAGTAAGAAGTGTGCACGTCACCCAGAGGTGTGAGAGCGGGTCCCAGAAATCCCAGGGGAAAGCAGCTCTGTAGGGGCGGGAGATAGCCAGTCATTCCCTAGATGAATGGCATTCTACCCTGGGATGTCGGTCTTCAGCAGAAAATACTGTTGCCTTGGCATTTGACAGCTTGTAAAAATCATTTTTTTAATTTCATGTTTTACTTTTTCTATATAAAATTACGTTTCTCATTTTCAAGTAATAGTTAAAATTGAAATTTTGGAAAGTTGGTAAAGTATTATGAAGTAACTGAAAACCACCCCTAATCTTGCTGCATAGTAATAGCTGTTAATTTTATTAAAAGGATTTATTATAATTTTATTGAATCTAACAAAAATGGAAGGAATTGCTAATGTACAAACAAATGATTTTTTAAAATATTTATTTAGTTTTAAACAGAGGGGAAAGGAGGGAGAGAGGGGGAGAGAAACATCAGTGTGTGGTTGCCTCTTGCATGCCCCTCACCAGGGACCCGGCCCGCAACCCAGGCACATGCCCCGACTGGGAATCGAACTGGCTGGCACTCAGTCCACCAAGCCACACCAGCCAGGGCCAAACAAATGATTTTTTAATGTGATTTTAATACTTAAAGGATTCTCTAAGGTTTGAAAAATTATGAAAAACAATGAAGTTTTTTTCAACATATTTCTGATCAGATATTAAGTTTTAAATAAGTATAGTTGTCATAAAATCAGAATTAATTTCTAAGTAAATACCTTTTTTTTAATGTACAAAAAGACTCGAAGATTAAAACCTAAGGATTATCTTTAAAGAGACAGTCATAGGGAAAAGGTGATCAATCTTTAAGCAAAATATCAGAAACATCACCTTCAGGCAGAGAACAAACTTGTCCACTTTGTAGCATTTTAAAACACTTTCCTTATGTGCTCTCATCTGATTTTAATAGCAGTGACCTTGGAGAGTAGGCTGGGCAGAACACGGGAGCTCCCAGTTGCCAGATGGGGAACTGGTGGCCCACGTGGTCTACTCAGGGTGACAGTGAATTAGGGACAGAGTCAGGCCTGGAGTCCCTGTCTTTCCATACTCATCCAGGAAGTACCTTCCTTTTAGAGATAATAAACCTGATTATAATAATATTTGTGTATCCCTGGAGATTTTCCAGTCTCTTCCTCATCCATTAGTGATGTAATAATAGCATATTTTGAGCCACGCACTGCTCCCTGTTAACACTGTGATGTGCAGATGCCCTCATTCCCCTCATTCTACAGAAAACTGAGGCTGAATGATAGCTGTTACTGAGGTTTTTACTGCCTCGAGGGCGCTGTTCCGAGCATTTCACATGTATTAACTAAGTTATCCTTCACAGCAGTTTTTAGGTAAGTACCACAATTATCCTGACTTTTATAGAATAGAAAACCGAGGTGGAGAAGTTATATTACTTGTTCAATGTCAGCATAGTTGTAAGTTGCAACTTGGTACAAGAGGCAGTCAGTCTCGGAACCTCTGTAGTCTGGCCCGAGACTTCCTGCTCTTTACCTCTGAATTATAATGCCTCCCATTGTAACCTCCTATAACCACACAGTGAAGGGGGTGCCCGACAGGGATTGTTACCCTTCTCTGCCTCCTTCTTGGTTTCAGTAGGCCATCTTCCAGACTGTCTTCGGAATGAGGAAGGGTGGTTTTATTCTGTGTCATTGGAAGTCAGCACATGCAAAGGCCTGCCCTCTGTTCCCATAGCTGTACCTACAGAGAATCAGGCTGGTCCTGCTTTCTGTTAACATTTCCCACATGGAGCCTCTGTCAGTGCTCAGATCTCCAACTCAGAGAAAGACAGACCCCTCTGGTTGCAGGAATGGGCGTAGTACTTACGTGAAGAGGTTCATCACGCACTGATTTGAGAATGGAGACAGACTTAACAGTAGATGAGAAAGCTGGAAGCAATTTACAAAAGGAACACAAATGGCTGATAAACCTCGAGAAAAATGTAAACATACTCTTCTGTCAGTCAAGGTTCTCCAGAGAAACAGAACCAATAGGATATATTTATCCACGTATAAGGCCAGAGTGCAAGCTGGAACTCAGGCAGGATTTCTATGTCTGCAGTATTATACCAGAATATCTTTGGGAAACCAGTTTAAGGCCTTAAGGCCCAACTTCATTACTGAGGATAATCTTTTGTTTAAAGTCACTGATCGCAGCTGTTAATCGGGTCTACAAAATACCTTTACAGCAACAGCTGGACTGGTGGTTGACCAAACAACTGGGCACCATAGCCTCGCCAAATTAACATAAAAGTCAACCATCAATTATTGTATTAATAACCAAATTAACATAAAAGTCAACCATCATTATTATTGTATTAATAATCAAATACAAATTAGAATATACTATAGCCCTGGCTGATGTGGCTCAGTGGATTGAGTGCTGGACTGCAAAGCAAAGGATCGCCAGTTTGATTCCCAGTCTAGGGCACGTGCCTGGGTTGCGGGCTGAGTCCCCAGTGAGGGCCATGTGAGAGGCAACCATACATTGCTGTTTCTCTCCTCTGTCTCCCTCCCTTCCCCTCTCTCTAAAATAAATAAATACAATCTTTAAAAAAAGTGTTTTAATGAATGGTGCATTTTAAACCAACATAATACTGAAAGTGTAAAATGTTATCATAGTGATTGTTTTGAACTTTTGTGAAAGATAACACGTGGAAAAGTATGTGAAACAAATATATAGATTAACATGTAACTGTAAAGCAATTGCCAGTGAAACCCGCATTCAGGTCAAGTAGAATATTGCCAGCCTCCAGAAGCCATCCTTCCCCCAGTCACTTCTTGTGGCAACTGTTTTCTTCCTTCTCTTTATAGCTTTTTACACTTGGATGTGTGATAAACAATGTGGTTTATTTTTGCCTGTGTTTGGCCTTTATATAATGCAGTCATTCTGACTATTGTGTCTTCTTTCCTTCAACATTCATCAATTTGAGATTCAAATTGTGTGCAGCTGAAGTTCATTTTCAGTGCTATGTTTTAGTCTTTCTTAAAAAAATTCCTTTCTTTCCTTCTAGGGAGAGGGAGAGAAACAGATTGGTTGCCTCTCACATGCCCCTAACTAGGCACCTGGCCCACAACCTGTGCATGTACCCTGACAGGGTTGGGACCAACCTGTGACCTTAGTTTGCAGGACAATGCCCAACCCACTGAGCTGTGCCAGGCAGGCAGTGCTATGTAACTCTTTTAATAATAGTGGTTTGGGTTTAGTAATTTGGATCAGGTTTTCCAAGCCCAAAATTAAGAACAGAAAATCCAGGGCACATGATGGTTAGGTATAGGTGTAGCTTTCAGTAAGTGTAGATTAATAGTCGCCATTATTTGAGTACTAACTTAACTACACATTTTATTATCCTATTTTCACCCTCCCAGGAACCCTGCAAGGCAGTTATATCAGCTCCCTGAGTTAGTGAGCTTGCCCTAGAAGACAGAAAGTCCTGGATAGGGACTGAAACCAAGTCTCCTGGGGTCTTGTGGCTGCTGAGTGTTTTTCCCCTTGGCATGTCCTAAATGCATCCTTGTTTCTGTCCCAGACCCCATGCCACAGCTGGACGTGACGGAGGCCAACAAGGAGTTCATGGAGCAGAGTGAGGAGCTGTACGATGCACTGATGGATTGTCACTGGCAGCCCCTGGATACAGTGTCTTCAGAGATCCCTGCCATGATGTAGCCAGGACGAAGGGTACCCAGAATGGACTGTATAAGGGAGAAGAGACTCCTTTAAAAATTTTTCAAGAACTTTAACTTTTTTGGAAACGTTTTAGAAGATTTTAATAATTAAGCCCTGGCTGGTGTGGCTTAATGAACTCTGGCCTGCAAACCTAAAAGTCCCCTGTTGGGGGCATGTGTGAGGCAACCAATTGCACATCACTTCCCTCTCCCTCCCTATAAATAAAACTTTTTGTAAAAAATCTTTAATCAAGTTTCCCAAGATCATGACAATTATGGCAACACCACTGCTCTCACAAGATACAGTGAGCCATTTCAGCCTGGAAGCCCAACAAATCAGGAAGGCCCACATGTCATCTCCAGAACCCAGGACCCTCTTCCTCAAGAGCCTGAGTCTGGGCCAGAAATCTGCATCAAATTTTAGTTTTATGCTTTGTTTGGGGGAGAGCGGGTGGCAGGGGAAATACAACTTGAGTTAAAGTGTCCATACCACAAAAGCCTTCAAAGATCTAATCTTAGGCTTAGCAAAAGAGAACCAGGTCTGATTGCAATTATGGAACTAATCATATTGTCCTGACATGGCAGACTTTTTTAATCAAGAGATTGAGACTGTGATTTAGTTTGGGCCTACAAAGTATTTAGATCGAGTACCAGCACTCACAAAATGACCAAGGTCACTGTCTTCACCCACAATTAACCCGTTGGGAAAATTTCCTGGGACTGAGCCCAAAGAAAGAGGCTGACAACTTCATTGCATTAAGAGTTTATTAAGACAGTCCTCCATGTTGCAGGGCAGGATGGACAGGGGACCAGCCCCAGATAAGGGGGGGGGCAAAGGCCTGTTTCAGGGACCAGCAGCAGGCTGTGGAGCATGGGGGGTGGGTGGATGGGTGGTCTGAGCGGATTTACTGTTACTTGGTCTCTGTTCTGGCCCCCACAAACTGGTCTTTTAGCTTGCTTCTCATACAGCTTCTTTCCTGAAAAGGAAGTGTAAGCCAGCGTGTTAATACTGCCCCAATCCACCACTGCCACCCAGGCACTTTCCTAAGAGCTGGTCTCAGTCCCATATCCGCATTTATCATCCATGGATGTCCACTTAGATGAGGTTTCATCCCAGACCAGTCACCCTAAAATAAAACAAACGCCCCAAGCTAGAGAGTACTACTTGTTTCCACCGAATCCACCTCCCGTGGTTTGAGGTTACCCCAAAGGAGCACGAGCTCAAGCTCCTGTAGAGCGTTCTCGCAACAGCCCCGCTGCCCGAGCCCGAAGTCCCGAAGTGCAGGGCTGTCCCCTCTGCTACGTTCTACTCCCAGCAGAATGTGCTCCTGGACTTCAGGATGGGCAAACCAAGTCGTACTGTAAACGTTAATTTTTGTTCTCTGGCAGCTAACAAATACAGCACACAAGGCAGGCACCTGTTCCACTTACCCAACTCCGTAGATCATCAATCAGATGAAGAAGACAGCTCACTGATCACAGATCTAAAAAAAGGAGGACACGCTCAATCAAGAGGCAACAAAGCCAATGATAAATCCCTTCCTTCCAAATACAGGACTATTAGTCAGCCATCACTACAGCAGCTGCCCAGAGAGTCTCGCACATCGCTCTTCCCTTTATCCAATTTTACAGAGGAAGGAACAAGTTCAAGGAGAATTTAACCTTGTTTGAAACCAGCCCACATGCTACAGAGCTGTGAGGCCAGCTTCAGTATTACTTTCCCTCCTTTTACGACCACCAAGACCGGTGTTCAGATCCGATGGGAAAGGGAACCGGAGGGTCAGGCTGTCTTCAACATCGAACTTTACCTTATTCTAAAGCACAGGGACAGCAACAAGCTGATGTCTTCAGCTTTTTCAGTACCAGACACTGCCAGGAAACGTGGAGGCAACCTGCAGAAAACGTGGGAAAGCTCTAAACCATTTTGCTGATACAAAATATCCATCTGCATGGAAATTGGTGGAAACTCCTGGACTCGGGCAGAAGGCTCTCAAGCCCAGGTCCTGAGATAATATAGGAAAGGCGAGTGGCAGCTGCAGGTATTATGCTGACCTGAGCTGTCAAAGTCTCTCCAGATTGCTCTCGCATGCAGTTGGAGATCCCATGGCTACTACCAGCCACAGCCCTTGGAAACATGCTGGACTGAACCACCAGGCAGCTCCCAAATCAAGTCTCCACGAGAAACCTACCATGTCCTGAGGTGGTTGTGTCCCATCACTGCCATAGATCGAGTCCTCACTCACCAGCAGAAAGCAATCTGAGCCATCTGGCAACCTGAGCCATCCGACAATCTTCACCTGGAACAGCTAAGATGAGAACACAATTGTCCTGAATGATCTACTTGGTCTTCAGAACCATAAAGGTTTAACTGGCCTTTGATCCTGGTACTGCGGCCTTAAGCTTTCAGGGGCAATGACTCAAAGCATCGCCAAGATCTGTGCCACTTGTCACTGAATTTCCCCATAACGATGTCTAACCGACTCCCAGCTGCCCCTCCATACTATCTTGGTCTCAATACACTACTCCTTAAAAGCTATGCGAGACCCCATCACAGTAATTTTCAACCCTTTTCATCTCAAGGTACACATAATACTAAAATGCTGCAGCTGGATGGCTACTGTGTGGCTGTGCCATTATACTTACAATCTAAGGGGGGAAAAGGTCAGTGCCCAAAAGGTATTGTCAAGTTTTGTGTTTTACTTTTACAGGGGGAGGGGGGATTGAGAAACACCAGTGTGCGAGATTCATCCATAGTTTGCTTCTCACACAACAACTGGGAACCCGACAGCAAGCCAGGCGTGTGCCCTAACAGGGAAGTGAGCCTTGGTTCACAGGCCGGCACTCAATCCACGGAGTCACACCAGCCCTGGCCAGTATTGCACATTTTAAAATTCCTTGTGGCACACTGGTTGAAAATCGCCACCCTATCATTTCTTGCTGGTCTATGGAAACACGTCAATTTTAATAAAGGTCTTTTTAAACCTGAGAAACAGCAGGTACAATCGAGACTGTCTTTTCCCAAAATGTTGCAGATCAGTTACAGCAAACAGAACGGCGACCGTCAAGGAAAACTGTCACTCTGGGCTCCTTTTTGACTGCAGCAGCTATGTGGAAGCAGCAGCAGCTTCGATAAGGGCCACAGGGCACTGTGTCACAGGACAGCCCAAGCTCTACTCAGCCCTAAAACTCACGTAAATCCTGCGCATCATTATTGCCTACTGAAACTCGTCATTCTGGAGACCAAAAGCAAACCCAACTGCCACTTAATACCTGAAAGACCCTAAAACCCATCCTCCAGGAAACCTTGTCCTCATATTCATCAGGGCGACCTCCATAACATGTGCTGTGCAGCCAAATAATAAAAGAAGTCACTTGCCCAAGGTAACCCAGCAGGTAGCTGTTAAGCTACTTAAGGCCCGGAGTTGCTGTGCACCCAGCCGCCCGCCCACGCTACTTACCCGTCACACTCGAGAGCCAGGATGCCCGGGCCGAGCGTGGAGGGAAGGGCGCGGCCCTCAAGAGCGCCGACCCTCCTCTCTGCGCAGGCGGCCCACGTGCCCCTCTGGACCTCGGCCCCGGCGGGCGGAGAGGCCTGGCTCCTCATTGCCACACTTAACATCGTGCCGCCTCGGGAGGCCGTTGGAGGTAAGGCTAAAGGCAGGGAAGGGTTGGGGGGGGATGCTGATAGAGCATGGGCATGAAGAGCAGCAGGATAAATTTACTCCATATAATCTCGGACGCGGCGGTAGGGAGAAAGGACTGCGTGATGCCGTGCGGGAGTATATATAAGCTCCGTCTCTGGCGGTCACGCGCGAGGAGTGGAGCCGCGCGCCGCATGGACCGCTGGGAGTTGTAGTCCCTTCGGTCCCTTCACCTTCCGGCTCCGGGCGGTGCGTCAGACTCCCAGACCAACCTACGTGCGGGGCGGGCACCTTTTCACAGTAGGTGGAGGAACGAAGTTGAGGTTTCGTGCAGTGGCGGAGGAACCTTGTTCACCTCTGTCCAACACTTCCTGAACGTCTTGCGCTGGGCGCTGGCCCTACGGAGGAATCAAACTCCCCCTGCCCTCGAGTTTAGTCTGGAAAGATTTTCAGAGCTGGGAAAAGAAAGGGTTCCGGTCAGACCGCCGTGGGCCTGCCGGATGGGGAGCAGCGACTGAGTGCGTTTCGGGGAGGGCTGTCTAAGGTCTTGTAGAGGAGCTTGGGCTTGGGGCGTCTTAGGAAGAGGCGTCTGATTGCTCATAGGATGAATGTATTTTTTCAAGATTGTCTTTTCCGCTAATAGGTAAGTACCTTTTCTGAGTGCTAAGTACCGGTAAACTGTGCGACTTTTCATAATAACCCTATGTGCAGGCATTATAATTATGCCCTTTTTTACAGATAGGAAACTGAGGCACAGCTAGCAAGTGAGGGACTGGTATCCGAACCCCGGTGTCCACCCCAGTGACCACATTCGCAGTCATTGTGCCATTTGCGTATTTTGTCCATCTAATGAATAAGCGTCAATATACAAATAGTAGCTGTCAAGAATTAAGTGCCCCATCCCTGGCCAGGTAACTCAGTTGGTTAGAGCATCCTCCGGATACACCAAGGTTGCTGGTTCCATCTTGGGTCAGGGCATATATAAGAAGCAACCAATGAATTCATAAATAAGTGGAACAACAAGTCGATGTTTTGCTTTCCCTTTCTTCCTCTGTAAATTAAAAAAAAATTTTTTTTCTTTTTTTTT
>PVJI01013476.1:0-47588 GCA_004026765.1 Micronycteris hirsuta
TCAGTAGAAAAATATAAAATAATTAAGATTATATCAGAAATGTAAAAAACTTAAGTAGGTTGTGCAATCTTGCTATGAGATTTTAGGTGTTTGAACAAAATGGAAAATATTCCACATTATTAAACATTCCACATTATTTACTATGCAGTAAATAATTTTACTGCATAAAAAATTATAAAATGATATAGCTTTACAAATTAATTATGGTTTAAAGCAACTAAGACAAAAATTTACTGGGGATTTATGTAACTTTCTAAAATTATTTTAACATTACTGTAGTTGAAAAAAGGAACTAAAATTTTTGAAAAATACTTTTCACTGTAAGTTATGAATACAAATCACAATATTTTAATTATAGTACGGTATTGAAAAAAGAATCGGAAGGTAGATTGATGAGAAAATATATAAGGCCCTGAGAGAGTAATAATTGTAATATTGATAACTTTACAAATAAAGGAATCATCATAAATGGGGAAGTAATTATTCAACAGATGCTGCTGAGAGAACTGACTAAATGTACGGAATAATCAAGCAGAGATCTTTCCTCATACAATGTAACAAAACAAATTTTACACAGTTTAAGAAAAGTACACACACACAAATTTTATAACATATCCAACACTTTTCAGATGGGGTGGGCACTTTTCTAAATGAGACGTGTGTACAGATGAAGAATTCAAGCAGCCTATATTACAAAGCATCATTATAGTCTGGCATGCCGCGGAAATGATAGCCAGCCCTCACAAGGAAAGTGATTGAAATCTAAAAAATTCAGGTTGTGTCTTACCTCTCCCTAAGGGTTACACAAACTCGTAGCCTGGTGCTCACTGTGTATCTGTTACTAGCCTAGCTCTAACCCCAAGTAACTTTAGTGGGCTTCCTCTATGTGTAGCATAACTACTAGTTCAAGTTCCTGCAAAAACTCTGTAAGCTTCTGGTTCATATTTCTAGAAAGGGATAATATGACCAAAGTCATTTTTTTGAGCCCAGCCACACTAATCCAGATGGTGACTCACAATTTCTCACCTAAAGCAGGACACTTTTTGAAAGTAAAACACACTCAAGTAGTGACTAGGGGTCAACTGGGGCTGTTCCAGGCCAAATGGGCTCACGTTTCCCCTAGCCAGAGCATAAGCCAGCCGAAGCCTGCTGCTCCTCCGGTGTGCCCGCCTGCCCACCTCCCCGGCTGCGGCCTCACAGGACAGGGTAACTCAGGCGGCTGTCCCCCAGGCTCCAGGCTGGGACAGGGTCTACGTGAAGTGTGGGTGGAACAGTACTTTGGACCAGCGGTCCCCAAGCTTTTTGACACCAGGGACTGGTTTCATGGGAGACAATTTTTCCACGGACCAGGGTACAGGGAATGGCGTTTTAGGATGATTCAAGCGCATTATACTCAAGCTCACCTCCAGCTGTGTGGTCTGGTTCCCAACAGGCCTGGATCAGTACTGGTCCACCGCCTGGAGGTTGCAGACCCCTGCTTTAGACCATGTCCACGCAAACAAGGACTTTTTTAAGAATGAAGATGAAGGAAGAAGGAATATATAAAAAGATGAACTTAGTAATCTTCTCATCAAAAAATAAAAATATTAAAAGGCAAATGACAAGTGGAGAATTTATACAAGAAATATTAATCCCTGTTGTATCGTATTTCCAAATCTTCCTCTCCAGCCAGCCTACTGCGTTTCTGTCCCAGTTATATCTGTACCACAAATCCTCCACAGAAGTTTTAATTAGCAAACTAAAAAAAAAAAAAAGTTTAAGCAAACTAGAAATTTAAAAAGCTTCAGTAGTTTAATTCATTACTAACCTCTGACTCTGAAGAGAATTATACTCAGTATTTTTAATTATAATCATAAGTGAAATTTATAAGTAATACTTCAAAGAATACCATTGTAATTAGTTATTTATATAAGGGTTATTTTCACATAAGCTTATTAAGAAGTAAAAGAGGATCTTAGACTTTATTTTTTGAATTGTTTATTCTAGAACATATGGAATGTGGGATCAGAGTTAAAAAAACAACAACACATTTCCACTTTGGTCCTTTATCCCTCTCTCACCCTGCTTGTAGTTACCTACCAACCCTCTGTTCTGTCCCCCTCACTCATTGTAGGCTAAGGAAACTGGTCTTACATCTTTCTCTGCACCCTCACCATCTGCCGTCTTCAGTGACATTCCCATCAACATGGACTGCCCACCCAGGGATTTGGATGCTCAGGTCATTCTGGTTCTTGAATTTCTCATGCCCCAAAACTGTCTCTTCTCCACCTAAGCCCTCAGCAACCATGGTCACAGCCTGGCTCTTGTCATCTGTTGGTGCTCTGCCTCTTAATCACACTTGAAGTATCCTGCTCCCTTCTCCTACCAGTTGTCTCCTACTAGTTGTCTTTGCAACTACTCGCCGCCCACTCCAGCCACCTCGCGTTCCTGTCCTGTTCACTACTCAAACTGGCCATTACTTGTACTCATTAGGACTTCAGTCCTTTGGCCTTTTACTTTTTTCTAAACCTCCATACTTTCTCTTTATTTTCATGGAGCTGAGAGCCCATTGGTGATCACTTGAATAAATTCTTGCCTATAATCTAATAACCTAATTTACTGGTCCCTCTTTTTTTTTTCTTTTTTAATAGCCATTGTCCAAAATCCCAACCCCCCTAAGTGAATGCATACAATTTATCTGTGGCTGCATCAATGAAGCCAAGAGCTGGTGGAGAAAGTCACATTCAATGGAAGACTAGCTCTAAAACAAATTCACAAATGCTGGCCTCAGGTGGGGCTCAGAACGACAAGAAAGAACACTTCTATCATGACCTCCCTCTTCTATTCTCCACAATGACTATTTTCAAAGCTTTTCATAATTTAAAAAAATCATCCAGTTGCTCCACATTCACACATTCATTCTCATATTCTCTATCCCCCATCTCGCTCTCTTTTCAAAGTCTTCCAATTCTACCTTTAGTGAGGTAATGAAATGCATATATACTTCTTTCATTGAACTTGTTATATTTCTAAATTATAGGAATTTTTAAATTATATTAATTTAATGAATATTCACTATAAATTATATGCTATGAATTATGTGAATAATTTATATTCATTCTGTGAGAATTTTTAATCAGTAAAAATCTTACTTATTAAACTGCACCTCTGGGCAAGGCCACAGCTGATGGTTGACCATTCTCTCTCTTATAACTCTGTGGCACCAGACAACAGCAAACACTGCAAAACTTTATAGTGATTGCATAAACACCAACACCTCAGTAACGATGTGAAGTCACTTTCAAAATAGCTTAAAATACTCCTTGTGCAGTGACAAGAACTGTACTTACAACTGAGCCCTCTTCAGTATACATGACTTATAAAAACTGTGCAGATATGACATATAATATATAATATGATTCCACTTCCTTAGCACATGCTTTATGTGAATTCTGCTCTGAATAGTCATTGCTTTCATGTACCTTTTGATTGTCCATTATTTTTTTCATTTCTTGACTTGTAATGAGAAAATATCAAAAAGAACATTTTTTTACCCTGATTAGATTCTGTATATTATTTTAAAATATTTTTTGGTAAGATTGATATATGCTATGCCCTGTGCTATTTGCTGGGATGTGGCTTGAGATGGATGCAAAAGAAGACCTAAAACCTACTACCCAGTCTCACAATCCAGTGGGAGACATATGCATTTACAAAGGTCTCATTTTCAGGATTAGATTTCATTTCAAATGACAGAAAATCTTAAATAAAAGAGACTCACATTAGATAGAAATTTATTACCTTCTCATTAAATGTAAGTTGTGCAATGTAACTATGGGAGAATCCCATGATAATTAAGACCACAGGCCCCTTTCTCCTCATACCCCAGCAGGTCTACTCCTGTTTCAACCAGTGCATCTATATTCTGAACAGCAACAAGAAATGGGGAAAAGGGGCAGATGTCTTTCCTTCTATGACATTTTTTGGATCTTTCACAAATCTACTTGTTTCCTTTTAACAAAACTTAGCCCTTCGCTGGTGTGGTTCAGTGGATTGAGTGCCGAACCAAAAGGTCGCCGGTTTGATTCCCAGTCAGGGCACATGCCTGGGTTGAAGGCCAGGTCCCCAATAGGGGGCACACTTGAGGCAACCACACATTGATGTGTCTCTTCCTCTCTTTCTCCCTCCCTTCCCCTCTGTCTAAAATAAATAAAATCTTTAAAAAACAAAAAAAGAATTTAGCCACAAAGATGCTCTTAGCAGATAAAATCTTCTAAAAAATGGTAAGTTCTAATACTGAGGAAGAAGGTGAGAATAGATCCTGGAGGCATTCTCTACCATAACAGGAAACTCTAATGTAAAAAATAGACAAATAATAAACTAGAAGTACAAACAAAATGTAATGAGTGAACATAGGAGAAAGAGGGTACTTCTTACTTGTTTGGTAATTATTTCACCACCATGAAAATGGCTCTTGAGATATAAAGAATATTTGAAAAGATTTTTTAAAAGGAGGGTGAAAGAATGGCATAATAAAGGTATGAAAGCGAGAAAACATTGAGCAGTGGGGAGGGGTAAGTAGTCCAGAGCGGCCGGAAGCCCAGAGGTAGTGGATATCACAGGGGATGGGATGTGCTGGAAATAGGAGGATGGGAAGGAAGGCTGACTGTAAGCTGTGGAGGGCTGGGAACGGCAGACTGAATACACTGGCACTGATTGACATTCAAGACATTTTAACCACTGTTGCTATTATTGACACTTTGCTATTAAGATTTTTTCTATTTTTATCATTCCTCCATTACCTCTGGAAGTTTGTAATGAATACTTTCAATGGTATATCTAGCAGACAGTGGAGATTCAGGCTTTGCTCGTGATCCAGGTGTGGCACCTTGAACAATGGTTACTTTTTAAGAAAAGAAGTCACAGATTGGAAAGAGTTATCACTACCAGGTTCATCCTGCCTCCTTGAAACGGTCTACCTATCGGCCCCGGAACCCATGAGAACCTGTGTAACATGCAATGTGCTCTTATGATGAAACAGCTTTGTAAAGTAGAAAAACTGATTTCTGCACCCCATCCCGGCTCCTGCAGACCCAGGAGCCTTCAGCTTCTCCAGCCAGAGGAGGCACACGCCTTTCATTCCTCTGGGTATTGGGAGGGGGAGGTGCAGGGGTAACAAAAAAGCAGCAGCTGCCTCTTATCAACCTAGTGCATCAACTTGTGAAAGCAGTCATCTGAGAAAGTGCTCCAGCTGAACTGCAATCACTGGCAGCTGACATGCGTTATTAGGAAAGCAGCAGGGAAGGGCTTCTCTTCCTGAAGCATGAATATCTGGATCTGGCTTTGTTACAGCTCTCTCCCTGGGATGAGCTCAGATTAGAAGAGTTTAAACAAAAACATTCATTCCTCCAATATTTATGTTGCCAGTCCTCTTTCTGCTCCCTGTTATTTCCCAAGACAGGACTAATGCCAGCTCTACTTTCTAGCTCATTCTGCAGCAAAGACATTGGACCATATTTTGTCCTGGCCACATGACCCATATAACTTTAATACACTATCCTAGAGAGAAAGATGCTGTTACAGAAAGAGCAAAAACTTTGCTTATAAGGATCAGAGGTACAGAAACACATTCACCATGGAAAGTGGAAGGCCATGGACATATTCGTTATGTAAAAGAAGTCCATAAATGAGGATTTAGATTTTCTTCATTTCTCATTTTATTCTTTGTATAGGCGGAAACTAAAGTATCCTTCAGTCAATTCCTGAGCCTGACTTTTTCAATTCACTTAAACACACACACCTATTTCTAAGCAAGCTCCCTGATGAGACGGTAATGTCTCCAGCAGAAGAGAGTAATTGAGGTATAACCCAGCATTCACCAAGCCTCTTCAACCTGTGGGTTTGAAAGGTCATATTAGGGCAACATGGAGCCCATAGCTGCCTCCGGCAGGGCCTCACTGACAACCACCAGGCTCCTCACTCGTTACTGAGAGCCCGAGGATGCCTACCATGCATGTGCGCAGGGAGTGGACAGATCCCCACCATGCATCTCAAGTCACCCGCTGGCTGGCAGCTGGCTCCGTGAGAGAAAGATGTTCCCTCTGAGGCAAGAGCAGTTCCATGCTCCGGGGCAGGTTCTGCTGGCCCAAAGCTGCAGAGTACCCGGATGTGCATTGCTTTGCTTTCTCTGCTCACCGTCCCACAGACACACTACATTCCATGTAGAGTTAGAGTTTGGGTCTCTCCCAAACTCCTGTTGTCTATTAGGATCCAAAGCAGCACAACGTATGTCAAAATGGCCTTGGTAAAACAGTCTCAAGATTTTTTGAAATTGTTTGATTGGCTTGTTGATTTTTATAGCCTCTCCTGTAGGGCTCCGGACCTAGCCCCTGTGGGCTCAGTTAGGAGACAGAAATCCTAGAGGTCTGTGGTTTCCCCGCTTTTCCATGCCTGATGCCAGGCCACTGAGCACAGAAGTTATCAGACCCAGTGTACAGGGAGAAGCTGAGAAGCTGTAACTTCTGGCGAGTTAGGGTCGCCTCTCCCATACTAATTAATGCAGAACTTCCAAAAGCACTGACTGTCCTACAGCAGAAATTTTAAAATGTAATGCCTCTTTCAGAACTTCAAAACAAATTTACTTTTTAGCATTTTCACTATCAGAAGAGTAACCAAGAGTGACAGTCACTCCGGGTTACTACCCCAGGCTCCAGCACCCCCTGGAGAACCTGATAATGGACCCCTCAGAGACTGTTATTTTCTATGTCCAGGGTGCAGCCTCCCAACGCTTTCCGTGTTTCCATCTATTACATGACACCAGAGTGGTGTCAGGTTCTGTGTGGGAGTTGGGAAAATAACCTCCGCTTCGTTATCTGGGCTGCAAAGCAATATTGCTCACAGCTAGTACTTCAGGCCCTCCTCCATGCACACACAGTGAAGATCCCTCAGTTTCTCCCCTCCCTGCTCCAGCTCTTGCAGGAAACTCTCAAACTCTCACTCCACCTACCAACCAGCTCAAAAGATAATTTAAGAAAAATTCACACAAGAACTCATCATCAGTCATTAGGGTAATGCAAATTAAAGTGACAACAGGATGCCACTACCTACATGCTGATGCTAATTTAAAAACGGCTATGGTTACAATGGGAAGAGCTAAGATACCAAAAGCCAGGGAGGGCGCGGAGCGACCGGACTCTCCTACACTGCTGGAGGGGAGCGGAAGGGCTCAGCTGCTCTGAATGCCATTTGGCCGTTTCAGACCAAGTTGAAGACATTTACCAGGTGACTCTGCAACCCTATTCTTGGGAAGTTTACCGAACTGAATAAAAATTTATGGTAACCCGGTATCTCTGTATGTGAGTCTTTATGGCAGCTTTATCAGTAATTGCCAAAACCTGGAAATAATTCAGATGTCTGTAAATCTAAGAACAAAAACTGAAGTTGAATATGTCAATGGAATACTACTCAGCAACAAAAAGGAGCAAATTACTGGTCCACATAACAACGTGGGTGACTCCCTCATGCCTTTAGCTAAGTTAAAGAAGCCAGCTGCAAAACGCTACAAATGTGTAATTCTGGATATGCAGAGGCACGACTTTAAGGACGAAAACGAGAAATCAGGGTCGGTGTTGCTGCAAAGGGGTGACACGGGGAATCCAACCCATAGAACTGGGCTCCACAAAGAGGGACTTTAACTGTGTATAAACTGTTTTTCCTAGAAATCAGACTCCGTTCCCAGTTCTCCCATGTAAGGAGCTTGGAAGTTACCACTCTGTTCCAACAATAAGTAAAATGCTGAACTGACTGAACAACAAACAACTCTTCTTGGATCCCCAACAGAGGGGAGCACACATGACAAAAAACTGGAAAGGCCAAAAGGGGAATGAAGAGGACAAAACTTAGCAGAGCCGAGACTGACCAGCGGAATCCGCTGCGGGAACCAGCGCCCAATAGGAAAACCTGTAACTAAAAGCCTGGCTCAGCATGGACCAGTCTAAGAGTTACAAAATCCAGGGGACCCAGTCATAGGAACCCCCAACACACACTCCCTGTCCCAACGATATGTGAGATTTACCTCCACGAGCTCCACCAGATTCCCACGGTAAATACTGGAGAAATATCCTGCGGGGCATCAGGCAGAGGGGGAGAAAGGGAGCCACGCTGAAGTCAGCCAGAGGGCTCTGGTCGTCTTACACAGGCCTGCCCCCAGGAGAACCCAACTAACCGGAGCCTCGCCTGCGGGCCTTTTTCACCTGCGGGGGGTTTTATTGGGGCCTAACTGACCTAGGAAGGGAAATGCTTAACTCCAGGCTACTCAAGCCAACCTGTCCCCCTGTCCCACCTGGGGAGGAGGAAAAATCTGAGAAACACTGGTGAAGTTCACAGTCAGGGGCACAACCTCACCGAGAGACCGAGACCTAATCACCGGATTATAGCATCTGCCCCCACCCCGCACTCCTCACCACCACATCAGGGAAGGCTTGTTTACAACAGTTCCTTTTACCTGATTTATCCTGTCTGGCAATCCGAAAAAAACAAACAAAACAAAAAAAACAAAAACAAACAAACAAAAAAAAACTACAAGGCTTACAGAAAGGCCAAAAATACAATTTGGGGGGCAGCAGCATCAGAATCAGATAAGGCAGGGATTTTGGAATTACTGACTGGGAATTTTTACAAACTGTGATTAATGTGGACAATGTAGACAACATACAGAATGGATAGGCAATGTAAGCAGAGAGATGAAAATTCTGAATTTAAATTCTAAGAAAAGTGCTAGAGATAAAAAATCTGTAAAAGACATAAAGAATGGATTTTATAGACTTCCAGTAGACTAAACACAGCTGAGAAAAGAATCTCTGAGCTAGAGCATGCACAATAGAATCTTCCAAAACTGTAAAGCAAAGAAACAATGACTAGAAACAGCAAAACAGAATATCCAAGAACCGTGAGAAAATTACAAAAGTTTGTAACATACATATAATAGATATAAAAAAATAAGAAACAAAAGAAATCTTTGAAACAATAATGACTGAGAATTTGTCCAAATTAATGTCATACATCAAACCAAAGATTCAAGAGACTCAGACACCACCACGTAGAATAAATGCAAAGAAACAAACAAAGCAACGCCCCCACACCCAGGCACATCCTTATCAAAGTACTGAAAATCAAAGATAGAGAAAAAATCCTGAAAGAAGACAAAGGAAAAAACAACAACAACAACAACATATTACCTATACAGGAACAAAGATAAGAATTAAATACAATTTCTCAGAAATCATACAAATAAGAATACAGTGAAATATTTAAAGTGTTGGGAGAAAGCCCCCACCAAAATTATACTTCAAAAGTGAAGGAGAAATACAGATTTCCTCAAACAAAAATGGAGGGAATCTGTTGCCAGTAGACTTGCTTTGTATAAAATATTAAAGTAAGTTCTTCAGAGAAGAGGAAAATAATATAGGTCAGAAATTCAGATCTACATAAAGAAAGAAGAGGCATTGAGGAAGGAGTAAGTGAAGGCAAAATAGAAATTTTTATTTATTTTATTTTTAATTGATCTCATGTATAACAGATTGAGGAAAACTAAGTAGTCATAACAAGTAAATACAATGTGGGATCCTGGATTGGATACAGGAAAAGGAAAAGGACGCTAATGAAGAACCTGGTAAATCCAAATTAAGTCTTTTGTTTAGTTCACAATATTATACCAATAAACATGTCTTCGTTTTGATAATTGTGCTATAGTTGTGCAAGACATTAACAGGGAAAACTGGTTTGAACTCTGTACTATTTTGCAACTTTTCTCTAAGTCTAGGATTATTTCAAAACACAGAGTTTTTAAAAGTCTCTTTAGAAATATGAGAGAGTTCAGAAAAAAATACAGAGCTTATTTAATAAACTCCAAAAATATTTTACCTCCCACCTCATGCTCAAAGATATATAAATATTAGATGGCCAAAATAATATTTCAACTGTATGGAGGTTGTGCAGGAAATGACATTCTGCCTTGTAACAGTAGCTGTTGTTTCATGTTTGTGTAACTGAAGGGCTATTTCCTGGAGTTCCCTTAACACCAAACAAGTCTGCCCCGAACCTGCAGTGAAGCTGAGTTCTAGGGAAGAGCCTGTGGCAGCTTGTCAATGATGGTTTGTTCCCACTTCCTCTCATCAAGGTTCCAAATCTCCGTGTCTGGATTCCTGCAGGGCAACCTCTCCACTCTAATATATTGTAATTTGGGACTTCACTACTTTTTATGTGTATTGCACCAAAAAAAGAAAAAAGAAGAAGACTGCTTTCTGTGTGGCTAATTATAGAGGCTTACAATATCTCTGCAGTGAAAATGAGATTTTATGATAAATGCCAAAGCCTCCATTTCAAAACCTGACTAGAATGACACTTAACAAAATTTGTCTAGCTAAATTTAGGGAAATAAAAGAAGAGTCCCATCAAGACTATTCTCTGGCTCGGGGCCCACCTCGTTTCATTTCATTGCCAACAGAACACATCTCCGTGCCCAGCAATCACTTGCCTTCTTGCGCTCGGTTGTTCTGGAAGCAGTGACGAGTGTCAGTAACCAGATCTGGTCCGTGATAGCTGCTTTCTTACATGAAAGGTCTATTTCTGTTTGTTGCTGCCAGCTCAAGTTGGCGACATGTTCGTTGACCATTTACGAGAAGAATTAATCAGAACGTGTTTCTCTTCCCTGGCTGGCCGACATGCAGTTTATACCCAGGCAGCCCTAGCCCTTCTCCTTTTTGAAATAATATTTTTTCTGATCTCAATGTAATACTAGAGACCAAATCGGAGGTTCAGAATGCATTATATATTATTACTGAAAGTAGCAGAATGTAAGAATGTGAACGCTTTCAGTTATTCTCAGTGTTCCACTCTTTCTGCACCATCTTTCCTGTTCCCGTCTTACTGTGTGCAGGCTGGATCCCTGCTTTCTGGCTTGCGTGTGAGTTTGGCCAGTGTGGGGCACAGGGAGAGATGGAGGCGTGGAAAGAGAGAAGTCACGGTACTTTCCCTTGTCTTTGTACCTGCCTTGTAGCTCACCTGGCAGTGGTCGCACTCCTCAGGAGAATTGGATTGTGTTCTAAGTGTGGATTCACCTCCCTAACATCCTGCTGCCAAACCATGGCGCTTGGAATGGCCGAGTGCATATTTATTACCATGGTATCTCACACAACATCATCTTTGACCTTGGGACATTTTTATGGCAAAACAAGTGTGACAGTACAGTGACCCCAAATATTACCTGTCTTTACATGGGTCCCCATCACCAGAAGCAGCTAGTGTTTGGTGACTTTTGGAGATGTTCTTTATCAAGTTGAATGGGTACTGGATTTTGGTCAAGATTTTTTTCGGCACCTATTGATAAAATCATACTATTTTTATTCTTTAGCCTATTGATACAGTAGATAACATTAACTGATTTTCAAATGTTGAACCAGCCTTATATACCTAAATTATTTACCACTTAGTAATGGGGTATAAATCTTTTTAAACATTGTTGGACTGGATTTGCTAATATTTTGCTGTGGAATTTTATACGTATGTTCATGAGAGATATTGGCCTCCACTTCTCCTCGTTGCAATGTCTTTGACTGTTTTTGATGTGAGGGTAATACTAGCCTCATAGAATGAGTTAGGAAGTAACTCATTCCCTTTGCTTCTATCTCCTGGAAGAGACTGTAGAGAACTGGTATGATTTCTTCCTTAAATGTGCTAAAATTCACCAGGGTACCCATACAGGCCCAGGACTTTCTGATTTAGGTTATTAATCACAGATTATATTTTTTCAACTGGTACAGACCTATTCAGATGGTCCATTTCTCCTTGTGTGAGTTGTGGTGGATTGTGTCTTTCAAGGAATCGGTTCATTTCATGCAGGTTACCAAATCTGTGAGTACTACTTTTATGTCCATGAAATCAGTAGCAGTGGCGCACTTTCATTTCTGATATTAGGAATTTGTCTTCTCTTTTATTCTTAGTTAACCTAGAAAGAGCTTTATCAATTTTATTGATCTTTTCAGAGAACCAGCTGCTGGTTTCAGGAATTTTTCTGTTTTCAATTTCATTCATTTCTGCTTTTACTTTTTATTTTCTTATGCTTACTTGGGGTTTCATTTGCTCTTCTTTTTCTAGGTTTTTGCTGCTATCATTGGATTTTCCTAAACTTCTTGTTAATAAAGTCTGAGACATGCAGTTTTTCTGTTGTATTTTCCTATTTTTGCAGAAGATTCCTGTTGATATAGTGTAAGCTGTAGGGATAGAGAAAGTATCCTGTAGTCTTCCCATGAGGTAACAGTCCTTTAGTGAAACTGCCCCTGGTCTGTGACCTTTATCAGGGTTTCTCGGTGCTTTTCTGCCTTAGGTGATACAGGAAACTAGAGAGTGCTGGAGGAGGATATTTCCCTTGCCTTGGGTCAATTAGGCTCTGGTAAAAGAGTTTCATTTGATGTCAGGCTTATTAAGAAGAGAATGCTCTGGACAAACTTCAGTATAGCTACTTTTCCACTCTCCATGCTATAAGCACAAGTCTGTTTGTTTTTTTGTTTGTTTGTTTGTTTTTCCCTGATATTTACTGGAAGAACGTGGGCAGGTTTCTGGAGGTAAGACTCACAAAAGGATAAGGTTCCCCTGAGCCTGGACCCCCCTGGAGATTCTAACAATCAAAGTTGTCTGTCCTGAGCCTCTAGCAATTTCCAGCTGCAGTTTAGGTTTTGCTGCCCAGGTGCTTCTTTCTGAGGCTCTCTCTGCTCCAGGGCTTCTGCTCAGTGGCTGTGAAGCTCTGTGTCCATCTGCCTGTCTCTTCAGTTTTAGGGTCAGTGGTTTGTTTGGTGACTTTAATTCTCCGATAACTCTAAGAATAGTTATTGATTTTCAATGTGTTTATCATTTGTAAGGCTGAGAGTGATGAGTTCCAAACTTCTGATGTGCTTGACCAGAAACTTGAAGTTCTCAGCCTGTGATTGTAGTTATGAAAAGTCAAAAATAGCACATATACTATGGAATATTACTTGGCTATAAAAACAAATGAAATGTTACCATTGTGACACACGGATGGACCTAGATGGTGTCACGTTAAATAAGTCAGACAGAGAAGGACAAATACCGTGTGATTTCACTTACATGTGGAATCTAAAAAACAAAGTAAACAAACAGAACAGAAACAAACTCACAGACAGGAAAAACCGATTGTTGCCAGATGGAAGGACGTTGATTGAAAAAGGTGAAGGGAGTAAGAAGCACTAATTGGAAGTTACAATATATTCATGGGGATGTAAAGGACTTCATACAGAATATACCTAATATTATAATATTAATGTTGGATTTTGGATAATGTATGGATAATGTCAGATAGGTACTAGATTTATGGGGGGATCACTTCATAAGTTATATAAATGTCTAACTGCTATGCTGTATGCCTGAAGCTAATATAATAGTGAATGTCAACTGTAATTTAAAAATTTAAAAAATATTTTAAAAAGTTGAAAATATACAAATATCCATTACCTGGAAAATGGAATAAATATATTGTGTTATTGTTATATAATAAATTAGTTTACATCAATAAAAATTTAAAATGGACTAGAACTTTCTATCTCAGTACTAATGAATAGCATAAATATTTTGCTAAGGGAAAAAGTCAAATTTATTTCAATACTACTTCTATAAAGTTTGGGGACATGCAGAAAAACATTATGTAATAGCATTTCAGCATACGTAAATACATAGTAAGTATAAAGTAAAAAGAAATGCAAAGGAATAGTAACATTCAAATTCAGTTTCGGAGTTACTGGAGGAAGGGAGAGGTAAGGGAGTGCAGAGTGGAAGCAGGAAGGGCTCCGTGGCGAGTTTCCACAGTTCTGGTGATATGTCACTTCTCAAACTGAACAGCGATTTTGTAAGCAATAATCTTTATACCTTCTACCTCAAATATTGCCAAATAAATCAACATCCATGCTTTGTAAAAATATCCCTATTAAAATTAATGAAGTAGAATTATGTATACAAATTTGTAAAGATCCCCAAAATATTGTTTTAAAAAATCAAGCATACAACCGCTTGAATAAAATGAGCATGTTTGAGAATGAGTAGATAATGCACAGAACGGTTTCTGTATCGATCTTTTAGTAAGAGCGGCTTCTGAGGAGGGCAGTTTGAGTTTGCAGTATAAAAAACAAAGAAAAATAGTCGTGATGGATTTTGCCTGTTTGTATATTGTTTGACTCTTAAAAACGAATGTGTTTACTAAGGTGATGGAAGAAAATGACATTGTTCCTCTGTTCTAAATGTTTAAACCTTCTTGTATGATAACAATGAGAAAAAGAAAATAATGAGGAGGAAGGATAGAGCATAAAGTGAGAAGACTAAGCAGGGAAACAGACACTCAAAATTCCAAACTCAGTCACTGAAGTTAATTTAAGGCGAGGAATCTGCTCTCATAAAATTCATCACAGTGCATTTGTCAAGGTGGAGCAGACTCAAGAACATGTGGTTAGTAAACAGAGTGGTAGAAAATGATGGTTCAGAACCCAGGGATCTAAATTCTTTAGAATGGAATTCCTGGAATAGCATTATAGGAATAGCATTATAGGAATAGCAAATAGCAAATAGCATTATAGGAATAGCAAATACCTTTATTACAAGCCTAATGCTTTCTTTCTCTGTATGTTTATATGGTATAATTGTGAATATCACCCAATGAATGGCTCATTCAAAGAGACACCCAAAGGAGGAAATCTGCCATCTGAAAAAGATTTTGCTTCCTTTGTAGTCGGTTAATAAATCGGAAAGAGGAACTTTCTGGTTGTTCGCTTGTAATTTAAAATTGTCAGATCTTGGCATTGATTCTATACTTCGGTTTTGTCTAGGAAAGGGTCAGAGATTTCCTTAGACGGCTGACGACGCTCTTGAATGATTGTGTAACACTTAAAATTTAATAAGGGTTTAATATACACATTTTCAAATTAGAAATTATAATCTTAAAATTTTGATAGTGTTGTTAAAATTAAAATAAATCAGAGGTCACAGAAATATTTTAGAAACTTGGGGGAAAGCGTATCATTCGCTAATACTTGACATTTAAGTCTTATGATGATATGGCTAGAATATTTATATTCAATGATGCGCAAATTCAGAGACACAAATGAAGGGCACAGTAAGAGAAAATCACAAGGGGGTAAAGGTTCTATTTATATTTATGAGGCTCTGTCCCTTGCTAGGTCTTAGTTCTACTGAATAAGGAACAATATTATTCAGTGGCTGTTCAGTAAGAATTGCAAGTTAGTTTGGTGTTTGTTTTCCCTGGCACATTAAATAGCTCTTGTTTGATTTCCCAAGAACAGAACACTCAGCGTTCCTAAGGCCGGCAACATTGTTATTTTTAATTTAGCCCACAGAACACATTAGTTACAGAAAGTGCAGTTTTTTCAGTTAAGTTGAAAAGGAACGCACCAGCCTTGTGCATCGGTAGATAAATCACGTGGGCTATTCTGCTAGTCAGAAAAGCACTCAAAGCTGCGTTTATTTGTCCCATCATTTACAACAGTGCCTCAAGCAGACCGCGTTGTATTTCAATGCTGAGTTCTTTCACAGTCATGTACAAAATCACCCTAGGTGTGTGTTGGCATAATTTTAACAATTTCTTTATTCTGTAAATCAAAATTATTTAAGCTAAATTGGGTGGCAATTTCTTTATGATGAGGTAATCTGTCAGATCGAACTGGCAATGCTTTTTCACCCACGCCCACAAAACCTTCATCACTCCCATTCTTTTAACTGTGATCATCACTTTCCCCAACACCCGTTTTCTTTTTTATTGGTTCCCTGCCATGGAGAGTCCATAACTATTAAGACATTAACACCCTAATATAAATTCAGATTTCATCTCCATTGATTATTACATCAGCAGAAAACAATTACGAGATTATACATTTGCAATGTGACATTTTCATGTTTTTACCTAAGAGGTAAATAACATTTATTTTCTGGAGGTCAGAAAGTAAGAAAGAAAACGGCTGTATGTTGTGCATTTTGTAGGAACTACCTTTTCAGAGAAAATTACCTGCTATAAGAAAATAAATTAATTAAAACCTAATCTTAATTCCTAACCACAATAGTTAGCAGTTAGTGTTTATTTACTGAGAACCAAGTTCTAATTTAAATGCTTTACTTGCATCATCTGTTTAATCTTTTCAGTAAACTTATAGGGTATAAAACTTCATCTCGCCTTACTAAAGACAAAACTGACAAACAGGGATAGTAACTTGCCCAAAGCACACAGCAGGATTTGCAAGAAACTGAAGCCAGACAGTTTGGCTCAAGTTTGTCCTTTTAATGTTATTATTACTGTTTCCACATCCTACTCACATCAAGTGTACGCTAGCATCCTGTCCGCACTCAGCATCCTTATTTATCCACAATCACTGCCGGTGAACAACAGAACTTCAAGTACCTAAAATTGTACTCTGAGCGTCAAAACCAACACATGCCAAACCTACATCACTGGGTCCTACCAAAAACTAAAGTAAACAAACAACAATCTCCTTTTTATTTCTAGGATTTGTAAATGTAGCTTTGGGAGTTTTATAACTATATTTTTCATATTTTTTCTCTGACATGTATTTTCTCTACAATCTTTCTGTTCACCATGTAGGTTGTTATTCTTTTTCTCCTGACTCCCTACCTAGAAAATAGACTTTTATTCTTATAAAAACACCATCCTGCTGTTTAAGATCAACTGGCCCCTATCTCTATTTGAGAACATTGACTTCATATAGTATCCATGTTGGGATAGACCTTCGCACTGTCACAGGAGAAAAAAAGTTTTTCTTGTGTGAATTCCGTCTGCTTCTACTTCACCTCCTTTCATTCTCTTCCTGTGCACAGCAATGTCAAAAGGTCAGGTCTATTTCACATAAAATATATATTTGCCACCTGGTGCTTTTCCGGATTTAAAAAAATCAGCTTCTCAAGCTGGTTTCACAAAGTTTTGATGGAGGCAATTTCAGATTCCTAGGAGAGACTTGGAAATAGTGGCATATTTTTTCTCCGGTATAATAACCCCTAGATTATTCTGTGACAGTTTCTAAATGCTACCTTAATCACAACAGTGAACACTAATGAAGGTGTGTGCCACATGAAATGGGAAGTTGAAGGTCACAGGAAGCTTGATATACTTAATAAAACTAACTTTGAGTTTCACGAGCATTAAATCAGTGGTTATGAACTATTTCCTTGAAAGATGGGGAGGAGAGCATCCGAGACTCACATTTCATGCAAAAGCCTTTTCCACAGAGAGTAATAAATCATTTGCTGAGTGGTCCCCTACCACCATAAATGCCAAGATGCAGCCGGTTTCCACCTCGGTGAATAGGAGCCAGCATGGGTACTCTTAGAATGAGTTTTATCTACCGAAGAAACGTCAATGATATTTGAATTTAAGCAAAGAAAGAAAATTACAATTTCTCTAGTGCTTCAGCTGTGTCCAGTACTATCCTAGGTGTTTTCATATATTGGTATTTAATTGAAACTTCCTCAATAGCCTTCTGTTGACGGTGTTGATACAATTAACTACCACTGTCACAGAAGAGGGGACAGAGGCTTACAATGCTTGACTTAGCTGGCCGGGATTCAAATCACTGCTCTGTCCAACATTCAGTCTCTTCTAAGAAAGTACATTTGAGCTTCAGTAACGACTGGCACGCAAGGACCAGTCATTAAGCATGTTCTTGCAAGCCAGAAATGTCTTTGTATCCCAAATACCCATATTATATTTATAATTTTATTCTAAAATGCAAATTTCTAAGGACAGGTAACATAATCTTCGCTATCAGTCATTGATGCTTTAGTATGAATAAGTTTTTAAACTTCTTTCTGGAAGGCAACCTTTAATAAAGGAAAGTACGTGGGAAAAGGGTGCATTAGGAGTAGCTTCAACGTACACTTCAAATACCACAAATTGTTAGCTCTTTATGGTTACCTTGCTTGTGGGCAGAATATCAGACACTTTTTCTATGGAAAATTAGAAATACAAAGTGTACAGCCCTAAGATTGCATAATTAGACTACTTTATTGAATTCAATGAGAGTTTCCACAGCTCTAAAATTAAGGGAAGAACTTTTTTTTTCCTGTTAGATAGTTAACAGTTGTCAAACATGTTTTAAAAAGATGTCTGTATATGTCTCCTGAGTTTATCTGGGATTATTTCACCAAAGAGAAAATAGTTGTGATCTAACCTTTGGAAAATCTCTAGATTTCTATTTCTTCCACAAGAAGTCCCCCATTATTTATGAAAAGGAAACTAAAGACCCAAGTCACATATGCATTCCACAAAACAAATCAATCCCAAAGCTGTAGTGATTCTTTTCACTTATTTACTTCTAGTATGAATATTACATTCTTTTCCTGTGTCAACTATTCTAAGAAAACTATAACTAAAGGGTAAGACAATGGGGGATTTTTAGCATTGAGAGAAAAATGGTAGTTGTGTTTCATCAATCACTTTGGTAATGATAATTAATAATTAACGTGTTATTTCTCTAGATAGCAGCTTTTTTTTTTCCTATCGGGTATTTTCCACGCTCTCTAAACACAGCTGATAGACGTAAAGTCATAAAATCTTTATAACATCAAAAACACGCTTGTCTACAGTGGCAAGCAAGAAAGTGCTGACCTATCACACCGCTTCAGCCCTTGGCGGAGGGTGCTGCAGCTATGCTTCCTGCTCTGTCAGCTAAACCTGCCGCAGATTAAGTGCTAGGTACATAATAGCCAGTTAGCACAGGTCTGTCTTGGAGGCTGGCAGGTGTTTCCATGAAATTTTGCTTCACCTGTCACAGCGCATAGGGAAGCCAGCACCTGGCAACCTAACAAACAGCACACTCCTTAATTGCTTTGAAACAGCACAAGCAGCAGCTGCCGCTGCTAACATTGTTAAGTAAACAACAGGTTTTGCACCTGCTCCAGCAAAATCCTGCCCTTACTATTGGCCAATCAGGTGACACCAGGTAACATAGGCAGCCTGTCCTAATGCAAGTGACCTAGGAAATTAGTAAAAGTCCATCAGTATTGATTCTTTCCCTCACATATGTGATATTTGTCCCCTGGTTGCCTCTTGAGACCATTTAATTCAAACCCTCTATATAAAAATCAGAGTAATAACATTTGCCTTATGAACAATTCCTTTTAGTTCATCTCCTTCCCTCCTCTGCTTTCTTTTGAAGGTGATGAGAAAAGATGACTTAGCTCTACTTTTTCATTTTCTGCGTTATCAACGATACCTATTTAGAGACCTAGAATGCAGGCCAAGAGCGGGAAAATGAACATTCTCCCACCAACCACCCAAAGATCCATGCTCGCAGCCCACATAACAAAAAAAATGGGGCTGCAACAAAATATATTTGTAAAATATATTTTTTAAAATATATTTATAAAGTAGGCCAGCTTGACGTGAGAACAAGCAGCTCAGCTTTTATCTGCTGAAGCAAGAGCGAAGTCCCGTGTAACGCTGCCTCGCACTTAGTATGCTCCTCAGCCTCCACGCATACATACGTTCTGCTGAGATTTTTAGTGGGATCTACTCCAGGGCTCAGGGTTTCGGGAACATGGGCCAGAAAAATGGAACACATGGGGGCCACGGAGAAGCACAGCCCCAGGGTGTTTATGAGAGTTTTCCTTGATCACAACTTCTACAAGCATCCACGTCTCTCTCCATGGAGAAAGCATTGGATTTGATTGGAAAACACACACACTTCTAGGTGGGGATAGACGAACCCTATATGGTTAATTCATAAAGCAAATCATTCAATATTCTCAGAATCAACAGGTGACAATGAACTGGGCTTGAGTCAAAATTAATTTGTATGCAGTTTAATCCTCAGAACAAGTCTCCTTGTGACTCCACTGTTTTCTGAAAAGGGTAAAGGGCTTTGGTTTATCAGAGAGGTAGTACATTTCCAACAGAGAAAAACACACACAACAATAGCAGCCGAGCCTTGAGAAGAAGAGAGGACAAAGAAGGCTTGTGAACCACGGGTGGAAATATAGTGGAAGATGCAACGATTTAGGCCCTTTCATTTTCATCACAAACACAGAAAATTCAACACAGTAGAACAAAGACTGGATAGGCCTGAAGGCAAATGATCAAAAGTCTGTGTCAGATTCTGAAGCTAACAGAGTGTTTTGCTTATGGCTTGTTTATGCCACTTTTATCAAAAAGAATAATGCAATTGTGTGCTAGTCTGAGGCTGAAGAATATTTCCAATGAGATAAGTTAATTATTCATCACTATTGATTGGGGAGAACATTTCTGCAAAATTATATTTCTTTTTCTACTGGAATATTTCTAAAACTTATATAACAATTCCCCCAAATTGTTATTAAACCAAGAAACTAGTTTTTATAACATGCTTGAAACAGCTGCTCAATTTGCTATATGAAACACATCTATTTATGTATTTTCAATAAAATAATATATGAGGTTTGTACCTTGTATATAATAAATGAAGCATAATGATAAGAATGTAAATTTTTGATTTCGAACTATCGCTTGGCTCATACTAACCACTAAAAGACTAGTAGTGTATACTTGGAGACAAACATACTCAGAAATGTATGGGGAAATCTCTAGGGGCTTGTTGAATCCAATTTGTTAAAATTCCAAAAGACAATTAGATGATTTTAGCCAAGACCTGTAGGTTATATAAACTGATTGTGAACAAAACAGTGAAAAAGTCACTCTAACATTTTTCTCCTTTTCTATGCTTTCTTTTAACACCTGCCGCAACATCAAAAGGAACCAGATATTTAAGAAACAAAGAAGGGGCAAGGCTCACAGTCTGGATTACTGTAGGACAGAAGCAGTGCTATTTATTCTTGAAATATACAGACAAGTTTTTGAGGAATATAAATAGAATTAGACAATGAAAACTAATTTTCCAGTTATGAAAGGGGGCATTGTGACACCTGAATTCCAGAGTCTTTGTGCCTTGATATGTGAATCTGAGAACATGACTTGGCCTGAGCTTCAAAGCCTCACTCTGTACAAAGGCAGCAACTCCCTGACATTCAGGGAGCTTCGGTGGGAAATAACTGGTCTTGACGCCAGTGAAAGCTGAATGCTTAACTGTTCAACTCCACTGGTGTGCCAGTTTGTAAACATACGGGCGTGACTGTATCTTTTCAAAAGTAACAAAACAAGTAAAAACATCTGAAAATTGTTGTTTTTCCTTATGCTAGTCTCAATTTAAAAAAAAAAAAAAACAACAGCCACGTAACTGACACTGCATGCAGGTGAGAACGGTGAAGGGCAGGAAGGCGGGATCAATAGTTTCAGGGGGGCTAGGCTAGCATCTACATAAAAAGAAACCATCTTTTGTAAGTAACATGAAGTGGTATGTTAAAGCTCTATACTCAGAGTTTTGTCTTATGCATAATAGAACCTGAATAATTATTCATTAAAAATTTGCGCCACATATATGAGGTGTAATTTGCTACAATAAAATGCATGTTTTAAATAAGCAGTTTAATGAGTTTTAACAAATATATACACTTATATATAACTACCACCTGAATCGAGATGTAATACATTTTTATTACCCAAGAAAGATCTCTCATGCCAAAAATCACTGCCTCCCTTCCCACCCCAATGAGGAACCACTGACCTAAATTCTGCAACTATATTTAATTCACCTGTTTTAGAAGATCATATAAATGAGCCGTACAGTATGTATGCTCTTATCGGCATGCTTTGCCCGACATACTTATGAGATTCACCATGTGATTGTGTCAGAGTTCATTCATTGTTATTGCTGACTAGGGTTCCATTGTAATAACATGCCACAGAGTATTTACTTATCACCTGTTAACTGATACATGGATTGTTTCTAACTTTTGACTGCTACTAATAGGATGCTATAAACATTTAAAAACAAATGTGGACTGCATTTTCATTTAAGGTGTCAAGTTTATTGGTGTAAAGTTATTTATAATAATCACAATATTTCCTATTTTCTGTTTTCCTGCTTTCTTTTGTTAATTGAGCAATAGTATGATTCTATTGTTTGTTTGTATCTATCATCTATCTATCTATCTATCTATCTATCTATCTATCTATCTATCTATCTATCATCTATTTCTCTCTATGAGTTCTAGCTATACTTCTTTGGTTTGTCTGTGTTTTGTGGATTAACCACAGTCACCGCAAAGGCATCTATTGCTGTTAAGGCTATCAAAGGGATTTCAAGTAAAAGAAGGCTAATTTTCTGAGGCACCAGAGAAGGGGACTGTCACAATCTACTGTGTGAAATATACGGCTTCATGTGCAACATGAGAATTTGAAAAGAGTACACTCCCATTTCCTTGGGCCACTTGTCAAGTTACTGACTCAGTCCAAATTCATTTACTGACTCTTCTCCAACCTCCATTGCCTGCTCCATGGCAATGAAGCTTCCCTGTAAATGCCTTTCTTTGTTGAATGACACAATGTTAAGTATTGTCGGTAGAAGGTTCTGGAGGGAAACTAGATTTCTTCCAGGTTCTGATGTGCTCCTCTCTAGGCTCCTGCACAGAGTGTCTTCCTCGGTGACAGGCCAGCAGTGTCCCCTCACACTCTGCAGGAGCTGCCATGAGTTTCATAGTCAGTCCTTCTCTCAAAACAGCTTACCCCACGACCACAGAGGACAGGTTTCCAGCAAGTCTGACCGGTACAGGGCCTCAGTGACTTCTCTGCTGTACAACGGGCCATGGTCACGCCGTGAGTAAACAGTGTTAGAGCGGGGCTCTGGAAGTGGGTGTCTCTACCTAGGACACTATCTTAGCCCTGGATGGAGTGGAGTGAGTAAAAGGAGTTCTTTTCACTGACCACTGGGCCATCCCTCATTACTCCAATCTCCTGTTAAAGGCAAGGATTTTGTATGCTAAACTTTCCTGGTTCAAATATCTGTGTGGTTTCTGTTTTCTGCTTGAATTCTGCCTGATACAAATTTGGCCACAGAATAAAACTGTAGGTCAGGTAGCTAGAAATTTGACTCTATTTAATCTACTGTTGAATCCAGTTTTTAGGCCTGAGATAATTCACAGACCCAGAGCCCCTTCACTGAAGAGTAATTCTGGTCCTCATGACGAAGGACACTGTACACTGCCACAGACATCATATATATATATTCACCTGAGGATCTTTTATTTTTTCATTGCTTTTAGAGAGAAAGGAAGGATAAATCAGTTTCCTCCCATATGTTCCCAGACCTAGGATTAAACCCGCAACCTAGGTATGTGCCCTGAGTCGGAATTAAACCCACCACCTGTTGGTTACAGGATGGTGCTCCAGCCAACTGAGCTACACCAGCTGGGATCATACTGTAAATCTTTATTTAAGGCTCCCCATAAAGGACCTGTGGCCATTTACTAGAATTATTGTGCATTAGTGAAGTGGAATACTCAAATCCTTGGACAATTGCTAAATATTGGCTTGGAACTGAGGTCAATTCCCGGGGACCCAAAATGTTTATGTGAGTTGGGTGATAGATGGAGTAATAGCTCAAAACCAACTTACAGTGAGCCAAGTTAGTCCCCAGACCCAGCTTGTAGTTATGTGCCCATATTCTGAATATATACTTAGAATGTGGAGATTTGACAACTCATTCCCCACGTTGACTCTTTGGTTTGTAGGATTTGGACTATTGTCACAGAAAGGGCTAAGTGAAAGTCTCTGGAACTTCCCTGCCCCTGTGAAAACATACCAGAAGCATACTGTATAACTGAGGGAACTTTAGATATTCATGCCATCACTAGACATTTGAACACAGCAAAAGTGGTGAAAGCTGTAATATCCATATATTTCTCAACAATTGAAACTGTGGAGAAGTCAGGTAGGTATTGGAGAATGAATAAGTACTATCATAAGCTTAACGAGGTGATGACTTCAACTGTGGCTGCTGTTCCAGATGTACTACATTCACGGAAACAACACGGACCCTGTCACTGCGTATGCAGCCAGATGTATACTTTCAGAGACCCACCTCAGGTCTCCTGCTTTCGGCAGAGGTATAGTCTGCAAAACCTTTGATCTTTTTGACATTTAGTAAAATACTGCACTGAGGATATTGTAGTTATTCAATGTGATCAACTGAAATTGACAAGCATTTTAGATGCCTTAGTAAGACATGCGAGCTAGAGGGTACCAGGTAAACAAAAACGAGGGGTCCACCTCAGTGAAATTTCTGAGATCAATAGTTTGGAGCATGTAAAATAGCTCCTTCAGTGTAAAAGATAAATTGTTGCACTTCACATCATCAACCACGAAAAAAAGATGTTTGTTAGGCCTTTTTAGATTTTGTAGGCCACTTATACCACACTTGAGTGTAGACTGGAATCTATCTAAACACTCATCCTTGAGGCTGCCAGTTTTTAGTGGAGAACAGAGAAAGAGAATACTCTGAGTCAGTTTGGTCTGCAGTACCAGCTGTTCTATCGCTGGGGCTTTGATTCAGCCTCTGTGATGCTCGTTAGTATCTGTGGCAGACAAGGATGCTGCATGGAGAACCTGGCAGCACCAACAGCGACAGTTACAGTGTGTGTCTCTAGCATCCTGGGAGAGCTCTGTCTTTATCTGTTTCTACTTCTCTCTACACATAGCTATAACTATATTTGTATCTATACTATTCATCTTTTTAAAAATGATTTGTTGTTCCACTTGTTCATGCATTCACTGGTTGCTTCTTCTATGTGCCCTGACCAGGGATCGAATTTGCAGCCTTGTTACATCAGGACAATGCTCTAACCAACTGAGCTACCTGGCCAGGGCCTGGAAACTATTCACCTTTTAAGAAAAAGCTTTGTGTTCTGGTTTTCTACTGGGCCTTAGTAGAGAATGAGCAGCTAACAACATGTCGCATGGATCTGAGAATGCCGTCTGACCTACATAACCATAGGTGGGCGACGGCAGCAGCCTATCACCAAATGAAGATGGCAGAGCATGACAGACCAAGCTCGGGCAGGTCTGCAAGGTCCAAGTGAGCTGCATGCACAGGAGGTGCTGACACTTACAACATGAAGTAACGTTGCGTGGCCTCTCAGTGACATGCCTGTGGGTTCCTGGGGGGCTTCTTATAACCAGTTATCTGAAGAAGGAAAGAAAATCAAATCTGGTTTCCAATAGGTCTGTAAATATGATAGTACTAATGGAAAGTGGATGCATACAGCACCACAGTCCCCAGATTGCAGCAGCAGTGAAGGCAGGTCTTCTCAATGGGCAGGAGGCTGAGCAGCACATCTAGTTACTCGCTCTATCTGGAGTGGCAGGGCAAGAAAAGCCGATCTACATGAGTCCTAGGCAGTTACTAAGGGTTTTGCTAAAGGGTCAGGGACTTGGATTAGGAAGTGGGGGACAAGGAAATTTGGGGAAAGAGTACATGAAGGGGGACAAGAGCTGTTGCAAGAAAGGCATGACATCCCATCCAGATCCTTCTCCCCGTCCCCTACTGAACCAGAGCTTTAAGTGTGGCAGCATGGAGGCAGGGAGGGCAGCAATCAATGCTGACACCCTTAGGACACCAGAGAAAACCTTTATAGCTGAGGGGGGAGAACATCACCTCTCCTCCTGGCAGACGGACAGTACCAAGCCCAGAGTCACAGCTCAAGGAGAGATAGGAACCCTGGGAAGGCCACAACGGTGATACCCAGGGACAGTGTCTACCTAAAATTGAGGAATAATGACAACCATCCCAGCAGGCTTTTTAAAAAGTATATAGATATCTAAAATTTATATAAAAATCCAAAGGAACTAGAATAGCTGAAATTACTCTGAAGGAAAAGGTAGGGGCTGACGTATTTTCTTTGTTTTTTCCTCTGTCTACTTTTAAGATTTTCCTTTATCATAACTAGCTTTTTGGCCTAAGTGTGGTTTTCTTTATATTCATCTTGAATTTCCTAAGTTGCTATTTTCTTTTTAATCAAATATGATCTTTTTTTTTTTTTACAATGTGTTTTCACATATTCTTTTTCATTCTCTCTCTCTTATTTTTACTATAAGGCCATATTCTCATGTTTTCAACCTTTGTCTCTCTTTGCTTCCATTTGGATGATTTCTATTGACTTGTTTTCTATTTCAATAATTCTTTCTTCTGTCTGGTCTGGTGTTATAACCTCCCTGCCCACCTCCCCAATAAATAATGTTATTTTAAATAATCATCAATTCTTGGTTTTTCATTTGGCCATTTTTAGGTGTTCAAATTATTTCCTGAAATTCATCATCCCTTCATTCATAACATCTGTACATTTCCAAGGCTTCTGTAACATGTTTATTATAGTTCTTTTAAAATTCTTGTTTGATAATTCCTACATCTCTATCATCTCTATATTTATATTTTATGACTAATTTTTCTCCTTATCTATCAGTCATCCTGCTTTTTTGCTTGTCTTTTTAATTATTTTTATTATATGCTGAACAATGTGTCTAAACATATGTGTGGATTATTTGTTTTATTTTTTATGAAAAAGGAAAACAGTTTCTGTTGTTAATGTTAGGTAGCTATCTTCATTAGCTCTAAATAAATATGTGGTCATTATCTGGTGATTTCTTATAGCTTCAGTAAAGTTGAGAAGCTAGATGAAAGTTATATATGGCCCAGAGACACAGAGTGTCCATGCCCAAAAACAGAAAAATTCCTTTCTTAAGGTAAGAGTCAGACACTAAAATTAATAAAAAATTAATTTTTAAAAGCCAAAAGCTATAAAAATCATCCCAATCCCATCACTCCCTTTTTAAGTATTTATACTAAGTAAATTTATCACTCATTTCAGATTCCAAAGGTAATCATTATTAATATATTGATGAACATAATTTAAAATATTTCCACATTGGATTTTTTTGCTATTCTTATACAAATCTAGTCATAGGTAGATATAATCACATCTATATTTTTATTCAAAAATTAGAATAATATAGCGCATATTGCTTTCTCATTTGCTTTGCTCACTGTCATTCTTCCAAGTCAAAATATACAGGTTTTGTTCTTTTTAATTGTTACAGAGAATACCATCACACAGGCAAACACAATTTATATTCATTGTCTTCTATTGACAGCAATTTATGTTGCTTCCATTTTCACTGCATTTAATATCCTTATAATTATATCTTTAAACATGACTAAAAGGATTTCTAAAACATAAAATATAGATTTTAATAGATAAAAAGTCAGTTTTGTAAGTTCAAGAAAAAAGATGAAGCTATTGCACTTGATTTAATGGTTTAATTTTCATGTTTTCTATGGAGTAGTTCTCCATATAAATTCATTAATCATTGTTTATATGCCTGCAATTAAGCTTTCTTTTTGGCCTAAATATTTGGTGTCTGAAATATTTAATACCTACTTATAATGCTTGAAATGTTTCCATAAAGTTTAGTGGAAAGAACAGGGGCTTTATTGGCCATACGTGGCCATGGATCCCAGGTCAGCCATACAGCGGCTCTGTGTGAACTTGGAGGGTGTAGAGAGGGCACAGCGGCGATTCTATGTTCAAGGTTGTTGTGAGGATTAAATGAGAGTGTCTGCGAGGCACTCACACACTTCACAGGTCTACTCAGCAATTCATAGTGACTATTACCATCACTCCGGAAATGTTGATCCCAATAGAAAGAGGGTGAGGACCAGAAAAAACTAATTTAAAAATTAGTGATTAACAACTAAAAAAATCACTGGAGGTAAAAATCAGTGCAATAATGTGTAAGAAGGATACATTTTAGGATAATGAAATGCCAGTTTTACATTTCTGTTAAGTTTACATTTCTGAAGTGGTTAAAATCAATACCGAAGAAACTGATTTGAAACAATGTGTAATCAATGACTTTCTTGATAAGGAAAACAATTTTTTTTAAAAAAGAACTCTTAGGTAAAAAAAGGTTGAAAATAAATGTCCAAAAGAAGGGAAAAAAAAAAGCTTTTTGTCTCATAAGTAGAAAAAGCTGATGACCGGCAAAATAGTAGGCAATTTTAAAATAAATGAAGTCCTCCTTGTATACAGGGATAATTTTGTTCTCTAAATATATTTAAAAAATTGTATTTAGGTTTCACACTTTACTGGTCAATTAAGCTACAGAAAACAAAACCAAACAAATTGCATTCTTTCCCCATTTTCTTACACAGTAGTAAGCCATCTTTAAATCCATTCGAAGAAATTTTCTGCCCAAATCACTACTGCTCAGTGATTACGCAGCAACTATTTCCCTGCACAGAGCAGAGTTACAATGACAGTGAAATAAAACTTCCTGAAATAGGGAAATTCCTACTCCCCTGGGATACCATCTGACACGGGGAGAGGGCAGGAATGGCCTCCCAGCAGGCCCGTCTCCGGTAGCAGAAACAGCTCTTTAGACTGCAGCTCTCTGCTCCTGTCCAGGGGAACCTGGGCTCCCCCAGTGCCCCTGTCCCTCCTCCAGGGAGAGAAAGCCATTGAGTCCTGAGTGAGGACTGACAGCCCCATCTACTGTCTTCTATGTTTCATGCAGAATGTCAGCTACGACTTGTATTTCATCAATATAAGCAAATTAATTACAAACTTAGGCAACAAACTGAGTTGTGGGGAAAAAACAGATGGGTGACAATTCCACGCAGCTCCCTTAGGTGGAAGCAGAAAACAGGTGTTAGAATCTTCCTGCTTTCATATTTCCCCTTTGATGTCCAGATGCAGGGAAGCAGAGAATGGCGGGTGCTGTATAAGGTGTACAACAAATCAGTGTACATTGTTCTCATTAAGATTTTTGTTTCAGTTATAAAATACTAAAAGTGGCAGAAATTCTCAATTTCTCTAAGTGAACGCAAAATCTTAGTTATTCAGTCAACCAGTCCAGGACTGTGCTAAGATGGGAATCCAGGACGAAGGCACGCCCTGCCCTGTAGAGATCAACAGCCGAGGAAAGGACCTCAGGGTGACAGCCCATTGAGTTCCAAACACTGGGCCATTTATTCGAAGTTCATTGCTTACATTGAACCTAGGCAGTTCTGTGAACTAGATTTCATAGATGAAGACACTGGGGCTCAGAGTGATGAAGTAATTCGCCCAAGGACATTCGGCCGCTAAATGGAAAGGGTAAGATGCAACCCAGGCTCCGTGGCTCCGAAGCACAGGTTCTCCCCACTCCACCACGCTGCCCCACGTGGGAAAGACCGGAAGGTGAACAGATGGCACAGCACAACACGGAGAGCTGCGGACAAACACGCTATGGCATAATGTGATTTTTCTCACTTCCTCTAAAATGGTATGGGCAGGTTAGTCAGAAGGAAAGTCAATTTTGTGACTGCTTGTTTTTATATTTCTGCCTGACAACCCAGATAAAAGGCTTTAATTCTGAGTATCTTTGAAAACACAAAGCCTTAGAGCTCTGAAGCATTGATTCAATAAGTACTTCTAATTAAATGATTTAACAGGCAATCCTTACCTAATAAGATTCATGAAAAATTTACATGTACACTCAATGCCAATCCCCCTCTCTCAGCAGATTATGTCCCCCCCACAAAAAGCCCAGTATTCTGTCTATATTGCAGCCATCCTGACTTCTTTCCTTTGAATCTAGTCCCTTTAAAGTCCAGTATTTTCAACCCATTACACCACTTTCTCCAGTTCTTCATCTTTCCAATATTTCCTCACTTTTCTGTATCTTCAACATCTCTCTCCCCTGGCTGAAGAAAATTTAATCCATACTTATGCTAAAATTCTCTTCCATTTAAAAGTAAAAAAGAAAGCAAATCAGAAATGAAACAAAACCCTCTTAGCTTTGCATCACCTTTTTTCTATTGATTCTGTCTTCCCACTTTTCTCAATTTTATGGGAAATTTTGTCTGTATTTCCTGTGTTCAATTTCTCACTTATTTTTAATTCTCACCCAATGACATTTTCTCATTGCTTTTGAGAGAGAGAGGAAGAGAGGGAGGAAGGGAGAGAGAGAAACATTGATGCCAGAGAGAAGCATTGACTAGTTGCCCCCCAAATGTGCTGGGAGAGGGGATCCGTGCTCAGACCGGGGATCGCATGTGTCTGGACTGGGGGGTGTGAGTCACACCGCTAGTGCCCAAACCAGGATCAACCCACCACCTAGGTATGAGCTCCGACTGGGGATTGAACCCACACCCTTTTGTCTACGGGAGGACACTCCAACCAACTGAGCCACATAGGCCAGGGCCAATTTCTCACTTTTAATTCACTCTTCAACCCCTTGTGTTGTGGCCTCTGACACTCAGAAAAAAAATCCTGAATTACTTTAGATCTTCATTATTTTACTCATTCAGTGTTTATACATATGTATGTGTGTGCGTGCGTGTGTGTGTGTGTGTGTGTGTGTGTGTGTGTGTGTGTTTATAGCTTTGGAAAACCTTAAGTCCATGATTCCAAATAGAGAGGACATCTGCTTCACTCCCTTTTGCAGGCAGTATTACTGCTGGACCTCGCTCCCCATGGCACTTCCCGCTCCCTTTCTCGCTCTGACCGTGACTTCTCAGTCGTGTTCGGTGCTGGTGCGTCCTGCCCCACCCGTCTAGGGGCTTCCTAGAGTCCGGCCCCCAGGCCATCGGCTTATTTTCTCTGCACACTGTCCTTGAGCGTTCTCATTGATTCTAGTGGTATGGACAGTCATTTACAAACTGATTATTTATAAGCTAATGTTTATCTTTGTTACATCTTTTCCCAAAGTTTCAAAATCACTTGTTCAATTGCTGACTACAATTACAATGGTGATGTCTCACAGGCAAGCCCATGCCCATGTGTATCAAACTGAATTGGACCCCATTTTCCTGAATGGTTCTCTTTCTTTATTGGAGAACCTAGATATCAGTGTTATGTACTCAACCTTGAAAACCAAGGGTTATCCTAGTCTCATTGCCCCTGTAATTTACCAGTTCCCTCTCCTACTACTCACGCTTTCAGGGGGTTCCCGAATCCTGTTTATTCTAGTTCTTAAACATGTCCCAAGTCTATCCCCTGTTATCTCTGCTCTCATCTCTTTCCCGAACCACAGCAACGGTCTCCTGGGGGGGCGTCTGTCTGCTGCCTGGCTCTCCTCGTTCTCTTTGTTCTCTGCAGTGATATCAGAGAGGTTTATCCAAAATATACAATGTCTCAGTTCTGCTAAAACTCCATGGGCTTCCCATCACCTGTGGGATAACAGCTCACACTCCTTGGCGCAGGGCGCCTGCCACGGCCTGGCTCCTGGAGCACTCTCTCCGGCCTCTATCCCACCTCTACTCCCTATATATGCTTCACGCTCCAGCAACAATAAATTGCTTAAAATGTCCTCTCTCGGCCAGGCTCACATATATCTTTCTATTTTCCCTTTGCTTGGAATATTTGTCTCCATTTCCTTTGCCTGGATAAACCCTACTCAATATGCGAGATTTAGATTCAGCTTATTCCAGAAGACATTTTTCAACCCCAAATCTGACCCAGGTAATGATTCTCTGTGCTTCCACAGCCGTGTCTATCACAGTATCTGCCATATTATTTTAAAGTTCCTATTTAGATGCCATCTTCCCATCTAAACTGAAAGGCCTGCAGTAAGTTCCTCATCCTTAATTAAGTATTTATGTCCACAGCCTACCCCAAGGCCTTGTGTATAGGAGTAAATTTTTGCTGAAATGTCCATTACCGCCGTGGTCCTGAGGGATTTTTTTCTTCTGTGTGTTTGTTGTTGAAAACTAGTCTAATTCTATAGTCTATGGCTGAACCAGATGGAAGATTTCATGACATTCCCAAAACTGCTTGGGTCCCTTTGATTACTTTTGGAGTAGTCAAACAAATTTCGGGGTGGTTGCTATAAGTCCCCAGTTTGGAATCTCTATTATCTTTCCTACTTTGGATTATTTTGAGATGCCTCCAAAGACAGCTAAGGAACAGTTCCTTAAGGAAAAATAAACACAGAACTAAATTCATTATTAATGTTTTAAGGGAAAACAAATAATTTTATAGGGAGTAATAGGATAAAATATTATTGAAACAACTTTTTAATATTTGCTACTATCCATTTTCTTTATTAAAGTAGCCAGTTTTAGAATCTCTAGAACCAGGTGCTAGCCACTTCTTTGCTGAATGTTTTCCATTTAATGCCTGAAATACACACACACACACACATATATATATACTCCTGAATTAAAGTATTAGTATTATTTTATATGACATGATTAGCAATTCTATTCAGAGTATCAGATAATAACAATTCACATCATGTAACTATTACATTTTTCTAAATGGTTTTTAACTACGTTATCTGGATCTTTAAGAGAGCCCTTAGATATCAGTGTACCTAAGTTTCCTGTTGAGATAAAATTCCAGAAACAAAACATAGTTACATCTGTGGGAGGAAATACAAAAGCAAAGAGGATCTTATGCCATCGACGATTTGGTACTCTGAGAAAGACTCCCCTCTCAGATTGGTCCCTGCCCTGGTGAGAAGCCACATGAAGGACGGTCAGATGCAGATGAAATGGGCTGCATTGTCCTAACTGTTGAGGTCTGCAGTTTCAGCAAGGCCAGCATGGGGCTGGGTCAACAGAGATGGCTCTCAGAGCCAGAAAAGAGAAGATTATTGGCTCACTAGCCACAGACCTCAGCTGCTGACACTTGCTGAGTAAGGAATAATCAGGTATGCAAGTGACAGGTGTAGGAACACCTGGTAAGACACGAAGAACAAGAACCTGGGAACATATGGAAGGGCTCCCTTCTACCCTTCCGCTCTAAGATTACAGACGTCTCTTCTGCCAGATACCCAGATGCCCATGTGCTATCTTAAAGAAGATCAGAGGAAGGAGAAAGGATATATGAGAGGTAGAAGGTTATTGAAAAGAGGGTGTGACTGGGCTTCTGGATTCATCTATGGCATGTAAAGAACTTGGAAGACATTACTGCCTCCCTTACAACAACAACAAATGCGGAACAAGCTAAAAGGCAATGACCTTCATGGATCCATGAGAGAACTGACAGGGAAAATCACCACCCTAAAATCTGGAGGGACAGGTGAGTACTGAGAAGCATAAACAAAATCTGCTTATCTGAGGCGGAAGCTGCTAGAGCCATCACTGTAGGAATACTTAATTAAGTAAAGATGTTAACAAACCGCTGAAGGTTGAGTCTGGGCTAGCCTGAAAGTGAGAAACTTCAGAGGATCACAGGCTTGGTAGGGTACCCCTACTTTCAAGGGTTTTACATTGACAAACCAGATCATTATTGTGAACAGCCATGAAAAATCACCTCCTGTATCTGGTAGGGGGAAGTAAAGGCAGTCATTATGAAATGCTCCCTGTGAATCCCCATAATAAAGTTACACTCTGCAGTTAGGAAGACTTTACTTACCAAAGCCTTATCTCGCCTAGGCAACAGGAGGACAATTACGCAACGCCAGTCACCTCCAGACTTCTTATCTCCCCGGAGGTGTGTGTACGGGGTAGGGGAGAGGAACAGCTGTGAAAATTATATTATGGGGACTCAGGTCCATGAAAAGAATGAGATTTAATAGTAAGATTATAGAAGGCTTTCCTACCTGACTCCTTACCACTGTATCAACAGGTCCTGAGGATAAAAACTGTGAATTCATGTTGATGCACTTCAAGGCACAGACTTTATTTAAGAAGGAGATCTTAGGGAGACCCAAAGACAATAGGGGAGAGAAGAAAACAAGAGGAATTTTAAGCCTGTAGGACCTACAGACATAGACAACATAAAGCACAGCCCAATTCCTAGCTAGATGAACATATAAAACCTCACACTGAAAATTTTTGGTTTTTACCTTAGTTCTTATCACCTGAAACTGAATCAATAATTTATAACCCTCGAAAAAAGAAAGCACCAGGACTGGGTGGTTTCACTGGTGAATTCTATCCATCGTTAAGAGAGGAATAACTCCAATTGTCTACCACATTTTACAGAAAATAGAAGCAGAGAGAATACTTCCTAACTCATTTCAAGAGTCTAGCATTATTCTAACCCCAAAATTGGATAAATCAGGAAAACTGCAGACAAATATCCCTCATGAGCTTACACGCAAAATTCCTTAACAAAAGGTTAGCAAGTTTAATCCAACAATATTAATAAAAGCACTATTCATGATGGTCAAGTGATATTTTTCTAAGTATACAACACTGGTTCAACATTAAAAAATCAGTTAATTGAAGCTACCATATGAACAGGCTAAAGGAAAAAAGCATACAATCATATCAATTGATGTAAAAGAAGCATTTTTTAAAATTCAGTATTCATTCATGATAAAAAAGAAAGACCTCTCAGCAGCTAGGAAGAGCACTTCCTCAAAGTGACAGAAAATAAACAAACAGAAAGCCTACAGTTAACATCATACCTAGGACACAAAGTTACTATACAAAGCCGATTGTTTTCTTATATACCACTAATAAACAACTGGAATTCAGAATTAAAAACACAATACTATTAACAACAGAATAAGAAAATGCAATACTTAGGCATAAATCCAACAAAATATGTGCTAGATCTGTATGGATGCCAAATTCTAGTTTCGAAATATTAAAAGCAATATAAATGCATATACTCTATGTTCATAGACCTCAGAGGTTCAATATTGTTGCCAATTCTTCTCAACCTGATTGATTGATTGATTTTTTTAATCCTTATCCATGAACACCCTTTTATTGATTTTAGAGAGGAGGGGGAAGAGGGAAGGAGGCAGAGAGAGAGAGAAGAAAGGGAACACACAGAGAGAGAAACAGCAATGTCAGAGAGAAACATTGATTGGTTACTTCCCATACACGCCCTGACCAGGGATTGAACTAGCAACTTTGGTATGTGCCCTGACTGGGGATCGAACCCACAGTCTTTTGGTGTAGGGGATGATGCTTTAGCCAACTGAGCCACTGGGCCAGGGCTCAATTTGATTTGTAAATTCAATGCAAACTCAATTCCAGAAAAGCCAACACAATACTGAAGAAGAAAAAGAAAGTCAGAGGACTGCCAACACTACTTGACTCAAGAATTCCTGTCAAATTACAGTAATCAAGACTCCACTTGATTCATGAAAGGATAGACACAGTGATCAATGGAACATAATGAAGAGCCCATAAATAGATCCACACTAATATAGTCAGTTGATCTTTGACAAAGGAGCACAGGAAAGTCAATAGAGAAAATGACTGTCTTTTCAACAAAGGATGCTAGAAACAGACATTCATATGCAAAAAATAAACTAGACACAGACCTTATACCTTTCACAAAAATTAACTCAAATTCAATTAAATACCTAAATGTAAAAAGAAAAACTATAAAACTCCTAAAAAAACCCACAAAATAATATCTATGTAACATTTGTTTTGCAGATTTATTTTCGTTAACAATACAAAAGCTTAATTTGTGAAAGAAAAAGGTTGGATTTATTAAAATTAATATTCTCTACTCTGCTATAAACACTTAGAGAATTAAAATATAAACCATGGTTTTAGAGAAATGTTTGCAAAAAAAATTATAAAGTACATGTATCCAAAATATACAAACAACTTTTAAACCTCAACATTAAGAAAAACAACTCAAAGTATAAACAAAAGATTGGAACAGAGGACTCACCAAAGAACATACACAGATGCCAGATAACCACATTAAAATATGCTGAACATCAAATGCCATTAAAGAACTGTGAATTAAAACAACAAGATACACTACACATGTTTTAGAATGGCTGAACTTCAAAAACCTGACCACAGCAAATGCTGTGAGGATGCAGAGCAACAGGAATTTCCATTCGTTACAGAAAGGAATACAAAATGGCGCAGCTGTTTTGGAGGAGTGAGTGACAGTTCCTTATGAAGTTAAACATTGTCTATCGTGTATTTCAACAAGTATGCACTTAAGTATTTACCCAACTGACTTTTTTTTAAAGATTTTATTTATTTATTTTTAGAGAGAAGGGGATGGAGGGAGAAAGAGATGGGGAGAAACATCGATGTGTGGTTGCACCTCACGTGGCCCTCCTGGGGACCTGGCCTGCAACCCAGGCATATGCCCTGACTGGGAATCGAACCTGCGACCCTCTGGTTCACAGCCCGTGCTCAATCCACTGAGCTACACCAGCCAGGGCTACCCAACTGATTTTAAAGTTTATGCCCACATGAAAACTTACACACAAATATTTATAGCAGCTTTACTCATAATTACCCAAACCAGAAGCAACTACGATGTTCTTTGATAAATGAATAAACTGTGGTAAATCCATACAATAGTATATTATTTGGTGATAAAAAGAAATAAGCTACCAAATGAAACTTAAATGTACTCAGCAATGTGAAAGAAAACATTTTGAAAAGACTACATGATGTATGCTTCCAATCATATGATATTTTAGAAAAGGGATAACTGTAGATATAATAAAAACATCAGTGGTTGCTAGGGGCTTGGGGGGAGATAAAGAATTGAATGGGTAAAATACAGGGTAAATTTAGGGCATGCAATTATTCTGTATGATATAATAATGATATATACACGATACTATGCATTTGTCAAAACCCATAAAGAGTAACATTAAGTAAGCAAATTCAAAAACAATCATTTATGAGATCAGGGGCTTGCAGAATGGAATGTAGACTATGTCAAAAAAATCTAATGGTATCACAGATGTATGAAATAACCTCGCTGACAGGGGTTGTAGGAAAAGCCCCTGACCTATGGAAATAGTGGAGTTTGTTAGACAATGGGAGCTCCACCTAAGCACTATACTATAGTTGATACAATTATTTCTCATTGTGGTATGGGTTGACACTTCTGATACTACTACGCATGTATATTGGAATTGAACAAATAAATAAATGGATGGTAGATGTGGAAGCCAGCTTTCTCACTGTGGAGTGGGAATTTAGAAACAAGCAAGGGGAGAAGACTAGGAAGTACATGTAGTAATGGATAAGAGTGGGAGACATCAATATGAACTTACATTCAGCTTGATATAGATAGATGCTTACATATAGAATTATTTATACCTGATTGCATAATTGTACATGAATTAGAACACTCATGTATACTCCTCGCTCTAACAGCTGAAAAGGCCTAGAAACAATAACAACCCAGTAGCAATGAACACAACCTAGTGCCCAGGTCTTGGTTTCCAACACCGTTCTCCAATAGAAGGAATGAGGCTCGCTGGGGAAGAGGCTGCTTCTAGGACTGGGGCAGGAAACGTATAAGATGAGCCTTAAGCGTCTTGTAGTGCTAGAAAATAAGGAGGTACTCATAAAAATAAAAATTGTACATTAGTGCAGATAGTCCAAAGGAATATAGGTGTCAACTGAATGAGCTCCAAATAGCCAAAGCTAGAACAATTTGAGCAACAAAGTAATGTTGAGTTATAACATAAAATGTAAAAGAAATATCCATGAGTCTATACTGATAGAAAGACATGATTTAATAAATACAAAAATGGGAGGGGATCCAGACTTTCTTGAAATAATTTATACAAATATTCTACTCTCAAAGAGGGTGTAGTGGGAATTGAATGGAGACTAGCCAAAGGTATGTCTACCTGGTGTGATCTTATTTTGAAAGATGTAATTATGTTAAGGATCTTAAAATGAGAACATCCTGGATTATATAGGTGCGCCTGATATCCCTGACAAATGCCCTTATAAGAAAAGGAGGCTGAGGAGAAGGTCCTCTGAAGGCTGCAGCAGAGACTGGTATTATGCTACTACAAGCTAAGAAAGGCCTAGAGCTGGGCATGCAAACACGATTCTCCCCTAGGACTTTCTGAGAGAGCATGACCCTGCCAACACCTTGATTTCAGACTTCTGGCTCCTAGAATTGCAAAAGAATAAATTTCTATTGTTTTTAAATTTACCAAGTCTTTGGTAATTTGTTATAGCTGCCAGAAAAATGACATGGAGACCCTCTTAATGTGGAATGTGACCCCCTTCAAAGAATATAGCATAGAAAAGGGGAAATTTGAATTATTTTGCAGTAGAGAAACCCAACAAACACTTCCTCGATCATGTGATCAAGGTCAACATCAACAGCACTAAATCATGTTGATAGTATCAACTTTTGGTATGATGTGATGACAATGGCACTTTACCTCTGATATTCCTCCCCAAAACCCACGTCCCCAATCTAATCATTAGAAGACATCAAATTCCAATAGAAGAGCTTTCCATAAAATATCTTACCAGTCAGTATTCTTCAAAACTTCCAGTCATCAAAAGTTGGAAGTCCAGGAAACTATCACAGCCAACAGGAACCTAAAAAGACTTGATGACCAAATGTAGTGTGGTTTTCTCAGTGGTGTCCTGAAACAGAAAAAAATAGGTAAAGCTAAAGAAATATGAACAAACTGGGGGCTTTCATTAATAATAATATATCAATATTGTTTTGTTAATTATACTAAATATACCATACTAATGTCTGATGTTAAATAATAGGGAAAACTAAGTACTGGTATACGAGGATTCTCTACTGTATCTTCAATTTTTCTGTAAATCTAAAACTTCTGTAAAAATAAGGTCTATTATTAAAAAAGGAAGGCTGTAGTTTAAAAAAGTAACTTTAAATAATTAGATTAGAGGTACCAGATTTGACTAGATTTAATTTCTGAATCCCTCTCTTGCTGTTCTCTATTAGAAGATAATGATGATACATTTTCTTTGTGCTCCTGAGTATAATGTGTGTACCATAAATTAGCAAAAATTTAATAATCAGAGAATTAAAAAGCACATAGCAGTAATGACAGAACTGTGACTCAGCCCCCAGATCGGAGGCCTGTAGAATCCAAGTTCTTTCTCTTTTACCTGTATAAAGCACTGCGGGAAGTTAACCAAAAATAAAGCACACTCTTCTCTTTCAGCAAGCTACTTGATGCCTATGACAAATCCACCTGAATATGTGAAATAGTAAATTCTCCATGGTGTCAGAAAGTCTGGCAGCGTTTTTCAGGAGGATGATGTGGAGAGAGCCACAGTGTGGACACAGAACAAGAAAGACATATCATGAAGCCAGTGAGTCAAATTGGTGTCTGTAATGGTTCTAAGAACCACGCTTAGGAATAAAACAAGAATAGTTAACTCAATTATTCACATCTAAAGAATCTTTATTGCTGTGTTTTTTATGAGCTTTATTCAGGGTCCTCTGGTCACTGTGGATAAAAGGCTTAAAGGCCTCACCTGTAATCTAATTTTTTATGGCTTGTTACTATTTTATAATCTAGAGGATAAGAAAAGTGTAATTAGTTCACTTTACAATAGTCCATTTTTAACACTGCAGCAGTTAATTATCCACTATCTGAAATATTCTTTTCTTTTTAAATTTTGACCATCAGTACTGATTTCGAAAGTATGAGTAGAAAAAGTAGATAAGACAAAACTTAAAATTGTTAAGTTGTATATTAGCATCTATGAAAGCAAATGTTATCCAATTAGCTAAAATTTTGTTTAGTAATTAGCTGTGCAAATTCAAATAATAGCTGGAGGATATTTTGTATGCAATAATATTAACTCTATGAATGAAGTTCAATAAAGGTAATACCATATTAAATTTGTAGTATATGATTCCACATACTTAAATATACAAATAAAGATGATACAAGATATTTAGAATAACATGTGGTCATTCAATGATGGAAATTTCAAGAAATACACACTTCTGGTTTTTACAAGAAGAGAAATATAATTATATAATACTAGTTGATTAAGCATAAGGACTGATTACAAGTTAGAAGATAAATTAAAGCAAAGAGATTTCATTTTAAACCAGAAGATATATTTGCTTTTCAAATGAAATGCTCTTGAGTAAAAAAATCTAATGGCAAATCATTATGAAGTACATGAAAACTCATGGAGTAGATTTTAATTTGTCAAAAACTTACTTTTATCCTCCTACTCAAATTGACTAGTGGTGAACAGTCAAATAAATTAAAAAGGTAAAATGAAAGAGACAGAAATGCTGGAGCTGATACTAAATTTGAAAAGCCAAAAAAGAAAAAATATCATTTGCCTATGTGCAAAACTGTGAAATGAACTCATTGCATATGTTTGCAAAGTCCCAGCCCATATATTTTTCCCACAAAGGCACAAATTAGCGTCCTCAATGTAAGCTCACTTTTCAAAGATATCCATGTTATGGCTTCCATTGCCAGTTTTCTTCAGAATTTAAGTCCAAAAGAGATCATTAGCCTTCCACTACATATCAGGTTATAGTAAAAGCAGAAGACAGCTACACACACTAACTCAGAGGTATCCAACCCACAGCCTGCGGGCTGCAATGAGGTCCAGGGTGGCTATGAATGTGGCCCAACATAAAATTGTAAATTTACTAAAACATTATGGTATTTTTTGTGTGATTACATGTTGCAATATCATGTAAAATAAATATATGTACGCGCTCATTATTTGTACGCATGCGTGGCTTCAGTTTTACCGTGATGTGTAGTTTCCAGTGTGTCATCTTCCAAGCGCAGACAGTAGGGTTGACCCCATCAGACGTTACAGGTGCTCGTGGTGACTTAGTGAGGCAGCGATTATCAATATTTCAACCTAGCATTGCAACGTTAGGAATTTAATGTTATTTAGAAGTCAGGTGAGCATTCTTATTCGATTATTAAATGTACTTCCACACCTTGGTGGTGCCTCACACATTTCCTGCCACGCTTTACAATTGGCCTCCCCGCCTTGCCACGCATCAGCAGCCAAGAGGGCTGTGGAAGGGCCCAAACTGTGCTTTCTGTTTTCCTGTCAAGTAATTTTCATAATAAAAATAAAGTCCCTCATCTATTGTTACTTTTTTAAGCCCAGTACGGGTTCTACAACATGCCAAAAGAAAAAAGAACCCCCCAAAAGAAAAATTACAGATAAAGGAAGATTGTTCAGTGAAAAGTGGACAGATGACTACTTCTTTGTTGAGGCAAATAGTAAGGCACTCTCCTTATAGTTTTCAAAGACTATAATTTGAAAAGGTATTATATGCAACTACATGCTGCCACATTCAATGAGAATGGATTGCGTCGTAAGGACAAAATAGTGGAATTGAAAAAAGTCTGTCTTCTCAACAAACATTTTTTCAAAAAGTTACAACTCAGGCAGATTCCATTGTAAATGCTAGTTATGTGGCAGCATATTTAATAACAAAAAAAATCAAAACCATTTACTGATGGTGAGTTTATTAAGCAATGTATAGAAAGAGTAGCAGATATAATTTGCCCTGAAAAAAAAGGGGGACATTTCTAAAATCAGTTTGTCTCACCAAACTATAGCCAGGAGAACTGAAGAAATTGGAAAACTCTATCGAAAGAAGTTTGGAGAGTAAAGCTGCTAATTTTAAATTTCATGCTATGGTGATCAATGATAGCACTGATGCTACAGATATGGCTCAACTTGTCATTTTTATTAGAGGTATTGATGATGACTATAATGTCACTGAAGAAATGGCTTCTTTAGGGCCATTAACAGACTCAACTAAATCAATAGATTTATATGAAGCAGTAAAAAATAAGTTAAAGCAATTTTCTTTGTCCATTGTCAACGTATCTGGTGGAGTTACTGATGGTGCCCCGGTGATGGCAGGTAAAAGAGAGACTCGTAAAAGTAATAGAAGACGATACAATTGCCACCCAAAACTCACGTTTGATGAAGTACCACTGCATAGTACATCAAGAAAATTTATGCACAAAAGCTTTAAAAATTCATAATGTCATGCAAATCATCATCAAGACTGTGAATTTTATGAGAGCCAAGGGATTGAATCATCACCAGTTCCAGGAATTCCTTAAAAATATTGATGCTGACTATGGTGATATCATTTACTTTTTGTAAGTAAGATGACTAAGTCAAGGTCAAATGTTGAAAAGATTTTATGATTTGCAACATGTTATCAAGTTGTTTATGGTATCAAAAAACGAATTTGTGCTGGAACTTGATGAAAACTGGCTTACAGATTTAGCATTTTTAGTGGATTCAACTGCTCATTTAAATGAGTTGAACATGCATCTTCAAGGTGAAAACCAAGTTATCAATACTATGTTTCAAACCGTAACAGCGTTGCAAATGAAACTGAAATTATGGCAAGCTCAAATTAAGGCAAATGACTTTATGCATTTCGGCACGTTGGCTAAACACAGTCCTGTGAACAGTGAAAAATATGCAGCCTTGCTTTTTGATTTGATACAAGAATTTGAAAACAGATTTCAAGATTTCTGGGGAAATAATCAATATTTTGCTATACTGTGACTCTATTTTCAGTCAATATAAATATGTTACTTGCCAATTTTCAAATGGAATGCATAGAGCTGCAATCTGACATTCAACTTAGAGAAAAATTTGATTGTGTGTCTTAACTGGACTTTCATAGGTCCTGTCTTCCCGGAGACAAATGTCCCTTGCTTCACAATCATGCCTTATTCATGTCATCACTATTTGGCAGCACCTAGACTTGAGAGCAACTATTTTCAAGAATGAAACACATTAGGAGTAAAATTAGAACCAAAATGTCTGATGAGCACCTTGAGAACTCACTGAGAATTGCAACTACTTCTGTCAAACCAGATACTGATGCACTAGTTTCTCAATGTCAAACATCCCACTAGTTTTATTGCACTCTTTTCTTTTACTTTTATAATAAAAATGTTTTTAAAACATCAGTGACATTTTATTACTAAGATATGTGCAATTTCTATATTAGTGACCACAAACTTGGGACCTGGTTAACAATTTTAAAAGATTATTGAAAGGGCCGCTGCATACTTAGGGCTATGATGTGAGGACTTGTTTACCTACCTGTGGTGGTGGATAGGAAAATTATGCATGGACCTGATTTTTCCTCATCCGTTTTCATTAGTGTCTGTGTATTTAACGTGTGGCCCAAGACAACTCTTCTTCTTCTAGTGTGGTTCAGAGATGTCAAAAGGTTGGCCACCCCTGCTCTAAATCTTTAGACTACATATATTGGAATCACCTGAGCTGCCTGTTACATATATAGATTGTTGGCTCCCACTCCTGATATACCAGTTTCTACAGCAGAGACTCAGAATATACCTTTTCACCAAGCATCCATGTTGATTCTTGGCATAATAATACTTAAGAACCTTTGCTTCAAGCTAATATAATTAATTTTAGTATGAAATATATAACCAGTGAAAAGGAAGTAAAAATGTAAACAAATATTAAATAAAGCATAAATAGCCTAATGCCTGAATTTGTTTACAAAGTGAAATAAGAATATCTCTAAAAATATTACAATGTGCATTATGTGATATTAATGTAGCTCAAATCTCAAATAGATTTTGGCACTGTTTGAACATATTTTGTGCTTGAAAATTGTCCTTTTTTCCTTCTTCTCTCTTTTCTTTCTTTAAGAAAGAGCTAAACATTTGAGCTTTGAGATCAGAAAAATATAAAAGCATCATATATATGTTATATATGTGATTCCTGCAATTTTATTTTTATCCAAAGCTATTCTTTGGGCTTTGTCATTCATAATGATAATTATACAGAAGTAAATAAAGTTGGGTAAGAGGAATAGAGAAACGTGAGTGGGGAACACTACTGTAAACTGGTGCTCAGCAAGAATTTAATCTTATAAAGGCATGGCAATAAGTACTTTAATTTATCTTAATGTATTTCCTGTGTTGTTTCCTAAACATTGGTAGTTTCATCAGTAATATGTCAACCGTTACTGTTTTCAAACTAGCAAGATAAATGGATTGATTTTCAGAAACACAATTTATTCTGGTCCAAGATGGTGGAGGAGTAAGTAGAAGTTATACTAACTTCCTTCCAGGACCAACTTAGAATTACAACAAAATTGGAAAGAAATCATCCAGAATAACCAACTGAACACTAGCTGGAGGAAAGTCGTATAACAAAGGACAGACAGAAGAAACCATTTCACCATGAAACTGATAGGAAGTACAGATGAAATGCAAAAGGGCTGGCTGGGAACCCATGGGCAGCAGCTGAAGTTCTATAGGGTATTTCAGTGGCTAAGGGGTTTCCCCTGAGAAGTGTGGGGTCTAAACTCCAAGCTGAACTTCCTAGCCTATAGCAACAGAGCCTGAAAGTAACCCAGATAACATCGAGCTGTGAAAAGCAGCAAAGTTTCTGTCTGAGAGGACTGGAGTCACAGAGAGCCTCTTAAAGGGTCAATGCAAAAAAATTCATTTGCAGCCACTTATCCTGGGCTCTGGCAGAGGATGGGCAGAGTGGACTAGAGACCCTTGAGGAGAGCCTGGGGTTGGTGGCTCAGGAAAGAGAAATGAAGGAACAGCTGCTAGTATCCTAGTGCTGAGTCATTCCCTATACTGCAGCCATCTTGTTAGGCGGAGCAATCCTATCCAAGTGGCATCAGCCTGAAGGGAAGCAATAGCTCTGCCCACAGAGACTACTGTGCCCCACCCTCTGGTGCTTAAAGTCCTGCTGCTGATTAGAGCCTGATTAGATTAACAAACTATAACAATAAAGTAAAAAAAAAAAAAAAAAGGATTAACAAACTAAGCAGTCTGATGGCTGATTAGTTTAGGGCTAAGGCAGAAAATACAAAAGCAGCCAAAATGGGATGACAAAGAAACAAACCCCAAATAAAAGAAGAGAATTCTCCAGAAGAACTAGATGAAACTGAAGCAAGCAATTTATCAGACAGAGAGTTTAGAGTACTGATTAGAAGGATACTCAACAGCATGAAAAAAGACATTGAAACCATAAAAAAGGATCAGTCAGAAATAAAGAATGCAATATCTGAAATAAATAATACACTAAAAGGAATAAACAGTAGGTTAAACAAAGAAGAGGATCATATCAGTGTTTTGGAAGACAAGGCAGAAAATAACTCTCAGACAGAGCAGCCAAAAGAGAAAAGAATTTAAATGGAATGAGGAGAGCTTAAGAAACATTTTGAACAACATGAAGCGTAACAACATCCTATCATGGGAAAACCAGAAGAAGAAAGCAAGCCAGGGAAGGAGAACCTACTTGAAGAAATAATGACTGAAAACTTCCCTAATCTGAGGGAGGAAAAAGTCACACAAGTCCAAAAAGCTCAGAGAATTCCAAACAAATTGGACCCAAAGAGGTCTACACCAAGACACATCATAGTTAAAATGACAGGGCTAAAAGACAAGGATAGAATCCTAAAAGCCACGAGAGAAAAGCAGGTAATTAACAAGGGAGCACCAATTAGACTGGCATCTGATTACTCAACAGAAACGTTTCAGGCCAGAAGGGAGTGGTATGAAATATTCAAGGTGCTTAAAAGCAAGGACCTACAGCCAAGGCTACTTTACCCAGCAAGTCTATCATTTAAAATTGAAGGAGAAATAAGGAGCTTCCCAGACAGGAAAATACTAAAGGAGTTTGTTAACACAAAACTAGTACTACAACAAATGTTCAAGTGCTTACTTTAAGAAGAAAAAGGAAAAACAAAAACAAAAACAGAGGAAAACAGTCTAACAATAACATGGAACTACATGGCCCTGGCTGGTGTAGCTCAGTGGATTGAGCGCGGGCTGGGAACCAGAGGGTCTCGGTTCGATTCCCCGTCAGGGCACATGCCTGGGTTGTGGGCCAGGTCCCCAGTGAGGGTCGTGTAAGAGGCAACCATACATTGCTGTTTCTCTCCCTCCCTTCCCCTCTCTCTAAAAATAAATAAATAAAATCTTAAAAAAAAAAAACATGGAACTACATACGTGTCTATCAATAATCACTTTAAATATAAATAGCTCAAATGCTCCAACCAAAAGACATAAGGTAGCTGAATGAATAAGAAAACAAGACCCATATATATGCTGCCTCCAAGAGACATATCTCAGATCAAAAGATACACACAGACTGAAAGGAAAGGGTTAGAAAAAGATATTTTATGTAAATGGAAAAGAAAAAGAAGCTGGGGTAGCAGTACTTATAACTGACAAAACAGACTTTAGAACCAAGGCTATAGTGAGAGACAAAGGACACTACATAATGATAAAGGGAACAATCCAACAAGAGGATATAACCCTAGTAAACATTTATGCACCCAACATAAGAGCACCTAAATAAGTTAGGCAAATCTTGACCTACATGAAGGGACAGACCAACAGAAACACAGTCGTAGTTTGAATTTTAACACCCCACTGACTTCAATGCATAAATCTTCTAAGCAGAAAATCAATAAGGAGACAGCAGCCTTAAATGACACACTAGATCAAATGGATTTAATTGATATCTTCAGTGCATTTCACCCACAAAAGCAGAATATATATACTTTTCAAGTGCACATGGAATGTTTTCTGGGATAGATCACATGCTAGGACAAAAAACAAGTCCCAATGAATTTAATAAGATTGAAATCATATCAAGCATCTTCTCTGACCACGATGCTATGAAACTAGAAATCAATCACAAGAACACTGAAAAACACACAGACATGGAAACTAAATAGCATGTTATTAAATAATGAATGGGTCAACAAGACCAAGGAAGAAATCAAAAGATACCTTGAAACAAATGAAAATGAGGACACAACAATCTAAAATTTGTGGGACACTGGGAAAGCAATCCTAAGAGGGAAATTCATAGCATTGCAGGCTTATATCAAAAAAAAGAAAGAAAAAGCTCAAATAGACAACCTTAATTTACACTTAAAGGAACTTGGAAAAGAACAACAAACAAAGCCCAAAGTGAGTAGAGGAAAGGAAATAATAAAGATCAGAGCAGAAATAAACAAAATAGAGTCTAAAAAATTATACAAAAGATCAATGAACCCAAGCTGGTTCTTTGAAAGATAAAAAAGATTGACAAACCTTTAATCAGACTCATCAAGAAAAAAAGTGAAAGGATCCAAATAAACAAAATCAGAAATGAAAAAAGAAAAATAACAACTGACATCAAAGAAATACAAATGATTGTAAGAAAATATTATGAACAATTATATGCTAACAAACCAGACAACCTGAATGAAATGAATAAATTCCTAGAAACATACAATATTCCAAAAATAAATCAGGAACAATCAGATAATCTGAGTAGACAGATTACACACAATGGAATTGAAGCATTAATCAAAAAAACTCCCAACAAATAAAAGCCCTGGACCCGATAGATTCACAGGTGAATTTTACCAAACATTCTGAGAAGAACTAACACCTCTCCTACCTCAAACTATTTTATAAAATTCAAGGGGAGGGAAGGCACCCAAACTCATTTTACAAGGCCAGCATTATCCTAATTTCAAAACCAGATAAAGACACTACAAAGCAAGAACATTATAGGCCAATATCCCTGATGAACATAGGTACTAAAATCCTCAATAAAATATTAGTAAGCCAAATATAGCAATGCATCTAAAAACTCATACGCCATGATTAAGTGGGATTTATTCCAGGAATGCAAGGTTGGCATAACATTCACAAATCAATCAATGTGATTCACCACATAAGCAAAATGAAGGATAAAAACCACATGATCATATCAACAGATGAAGAAAAGCTTTTGATAAAATCCAGCACCCATTTATGATAAAAACTCTCAGTAAAGTTTAGAGGGAACATAATCCAAACACAATAAAGGCCATCTATGACAAACCTATTTCAGCATCATACTCAATGGGAAAAACTACTCTTGTTTCTTTTAAGATGGGGAACAAGAAAGGGATGT